>CM035817.1:36067583-36335083 GCA_020458035.1 Magallana ariakensis
ACGTCGTGTTTTATTCGATGATCCGTTCACTTTTCCTAGCATAGTTTTTTCGCGTCTTGAATACCATCGCTACATGCATATGTAACAAAGAGTCTGAATCAGACGCTTTTCTAGTGAAGTTGCCCGTTGTGTAAAATCGGAAAAGCACACTCCGATCTAATAACATCATAAACAACTGAACACAAATTATCTGCAACAGAGTATTTAAAAAGCGCCATATGGCAACCATAATTTATAAAATAAATTACCTAATGATGTTGAAAACCGCGTGTTAATGAAAGGATTTCATGTACTCTAATGGTAAAATTATTGCAATAATTCTTTTTTAAAATGTCGAATATTATTGATTCAAAATGTGTTTGTCCCTTTTATTCGGAGTTATTTAGAATTTTATGTCCATCAAAAACACCAAAATGAAACTCTGCAATTGTTTTGAAAAACACATTTAAGAAGGCTAAATGATGTTATATGAAAGATGTGAAAGACGATTTTATTGATCACTTTAGTTAGAATGTAGATTAAAGAAAGATGATTTAGGAGCACTTGCCTAACTTTCCATTCATACAATTAATAGGAGGTACAAATGATTTTGAGGGGGGTCTCTACTGTTTGAATATTTATAAACTAAAAATAAGGGCCAATTATGAAATAGTGATTGTGGACTTGAATGATTCTTGTTTCTAGGTCACTAGTCTGACTATTGCATGCATTTTAACGGAAAGGGATCACTATAAATATGTGTTTTAAAGGTTTTCAAAATAGTTTATGGCTATTAAAGTGGAATTGATGACCATGGAAGTAACCCAACAAAAAATGTAACTAGTGCATCTTGCAGTGATGTGAAACCACAGTAATTATACATGGTCACAGCTTGTAGATATAAACTATTTTCAATGTATGGGACCAAAAAATAAAATAAGAGGGTAAAGGATGACCATGTGGGAAAATGACTATCAAATCACCACATGTGTCATGTGTCCATATATATGCTCATAGAAAATAATTAGATAGTGGGAGAGTATCTTAGCCGTTTTCGAGGTGGTCGACTGTTTTCATTTCATTAGTAAGGGGATAATCTCCTTTCTCCCATAAAAGGACTTAATTATTAAATTGTTTTGTTATAACTTAACATGTATACTGAGTTTGTTAGCTACATACTCAGTATTAGAGAACATTTTTGAAGATTTAATGCAATAACACTCTATGACCAAAAAGCACCACCCCACCCTAGCATCAGAAACTCTAATCCTGGGATCATGAAATTTACAATTTCGGTAGATTTCTCTTCTATCATTACTAAATGTTACGATAAGGCATCATTAAAGACTTATTTTATGATCATTCTGAACGTGTGTAGTATTTGTTTAGAATTAAATTATGATTGTACAAAGAGAGACTGCGAGATGTTCATGTATTTGATGAATAATACGAGTTTCCTTGGATTTTCGAATTTATTCGTATAGGTGTAGGCATTAATTAGTATAACTTTGAGGTTATCTTGAGAAAATAATGGAATTTTTATCCCAAAGTTCACCCATTCTTCACAAAACGTATTATTTTAAGCTACAAAATGAGCTCAATGGATCTTACAACAGAGAGATGGAAATGTTGTTCAACGGGCGAAAATAAAAAACATAATATTTTTTTCTTATGAATGACATACATGATTTCAATACTTTAAGAATCAGATTGACTTTACTGCAGCCAAACTACTATACATAATTTAAGTAAAATCAAAACATTTTTTTAAAGATAAAACATATTTGCTGCATATAAACTGCAAAAATCCACGGCAAAAAGGTTTAATTTGAATTTCAATCTAACTCAACTTTGAGAATTTTTCTCAACATCAACGTTTAAATTTTAGATGTCCGTGTTGTGTCGCTTCTGTGCTGTTGGCTGTTGAACGAAGTCCCGCCACTTCTACTAATCAAAGACGTATTTCCTGTGAAAGACAGATTCGTCTTCTTTGATTTCCCGACAATCTTTTGTTTCAGCGCTCGTAGGACTTTTTCATTACAGACATAAGAAATAAACAGAAATACTCCCTGGGACCCGTTTATTATTGTGGCCAAAAAAGTGAAAAGTGAAATCTCAAAAAACCCGTCAACAACCAGTAGGATCCATGATACACCAGTTAAAAGGAACAGCTTTAAAAAGATAGAAAATTCATTTCTGTCTTTAGAACTTTCAACTTTTGGTGTTTTACGTATGAAATGAAACGTAATAGAAAACATTAATAAATTAAACAGAATTTGAAGAGTGACCGGAAGTATTACAATAAACAATAAAGCCGTAGAACTAGGTAGAAAACAAACGGAACCTCCATATCCGAATCTTATTCCGTTCACCGTGTAACTTAGAATTACGTTAATTCCAACGGGTATAACAGGGGTGAAAAAAGCAATGAAAACGTTTTTCAAGAACTGACACACATTATTTGTGTCGTCATGTGTCAAGGAGGAAAATACAAACAATCTAAACATGTGAAAACTGCAAATATTTGTACATGTGAAAACAGACAACCAGAAATAGTGGGTGAGTCCTCCCATTATAGCACATGCAGTGGAATCGAATAGTTCACTGTGGGATCTGACTAAAAATAGAAGCTGAGCAAAGAACAATGACAACGTGTAACACATCATGTTTTTGCCAGGAATAGTCCTCAAACTTGGTAATATGCAGAATGTTAGAAATGTAAGAGTCAAAGCCAATAGTGATAGTATAGTAGAAATGTATGTCAACACAATTAAAACTCTCTTTAAGACTGATGTTGCTTTAGGCTTGGTGATCCTCCTGTAAGATTCCGAACAAATACGGATGGTTCCATTGTGAGCAGTATGAAATTCGTTTACGTTAAAATAATTGTCCACCGTTGGAACATAAATACGGGTCTTATCTTCACTGAACTCAAATTCGTCGGGTTCCAATTCAATTTGTGTACACAATAGTAAATTATTCACATTAAAAAATAGTTTAGTATCACAATACCTGGTGTCTTCTATAAGACAACCTTTAGATTCTAACGTCTGTTCGTCAGACAGGTGAAGTAGTGGAAAATACCATGCTTCAACACTTTCCTGAAAAGTGTAAGAAACGCCATCATAATCAACTGTGAGAAGTTTAAAACGCAATAATTTTTCCTCTATCGCTGTTTTATGAAGCAGGCTTGAATGTGTCATCGTCAGTTTTAAATATACTGTTGCTTCCTCCTCATTTTGTGGTTTCATTTGTAGTACGGAACAAGGTGTATTCACAAAAGTGTAAAATTCTACAAATTCGGGATATACGTTTAGATCTTGGAAATTGTGTTGAAACACCATCTGCAGATTTTGTAATGCGGAATATGCGTCTGTCCCATTAGTTACAAGGGAGACTTTAAACGCCATTCTGTAAGCAACAGATTTAACAAACGGGATGAAATGTACACAAGTTGAGTTTTTAACAAATTTTCCTTTGGAGCAGTATAATTTTCTGCATATGCTCTGAAAATAAGAATTTTAAGTTTGTTAAAAATATTTGAAAGTAAAAAAAGATTTAAAAATTGAAATGGCATAATTTTGTAACATAAACTTCTTATGCATGACATGTGTAAGTTTATACTTATAATTTATTTAATCTGTCAAAAAATCCCTTATTCGTCAGATGTAATTTTCAATTACTTCTTAAGTGATAAATGCAACTTACATCTAATGGTATTTCTAAATACGGGAATAATAATATATTTCAATAAAAAAGTTTATGTTACACATCTATACTGTTGTTTTTGGTAATGTAAAAGTAGTATGGTACAATAAATGATGAAATAAAACACATGTATTCCCTCGATTTAAACCACATTGCCTGAGAAAATGATTAAAACAAATTTTTAAAGAGATTACCTTATAGACATCAAAAACCTCATTTTCCTTGCAATTCTCTGTCTTAAAATAAATTTTGTTTGTTGGTGTATCCAAAACGGAAAACAGCTGTCTGTAAGTAGGGTCGTATATTGGTGGATCTGAAGGCCAGGGGTTACCGGCACCTGGCTTAGAGCCACACCCCTTGCAATAAAAGTTCTTAAACGGATAATATTCTGTTTCTAAATCTCCTTGCTCGCATAATACAGGGTCTATGTATGTGAGGTTTTGGTCAACAAGACACACTCCGACCGGGTCTTCATATACTTCACTGTTGCACAAATCGCAGATTTGGTTCTTATATAGGTAATTACTAGATTTTGCCATTACATTGATATTTGGGTCTTCGCAGAGTTTCCTGGCATGGGTACTGACATATTTCACCACCCCACTAACGTTACATTTGTTTATATTTGTATTAATGCTGTCTAAGAAACATGTTTCTGTATTGTAATCAGTTGCGAATATGACGGAACATTGACTCTGCTTTGCCAAATTGAACAGCGACTCCATTGTTGTCAAAAACCTTGGGTATAGAAGTGTAGGACAAGTAAGCGTGATATTAAAGGCTTTCATGTGTTTGTTGTCACCACCTTTTTGTAGGTTGTATTGGTTGTGACATATATAGCAGTAATGGTTTCTGTATGCCTCGCTTGTGTTCACGTTGATAACAGGGATATACAAAAGTTTACTCTCTTCTACGTTTTCACACATTGTTTTTACATAAGTATCATTGTAGTTTACAGGACATCTGCTAATTAAGACAATGGGATATATCGATTCGGTACCAATAGTATTCCCATTACGATTTTCAGCAAGGATCGGTACTTTACAAGCTTTTGATTGATAGTACGCAACGTCAGGGCAACATGAACGAGACTGATAGCAATTCTGATCACAAGAACAACTTCTTCTGCTCTTTAATCCGGGATATATTCTGTTTGCTTTGAAATCGGCCTGACACCAGTTTGAATACCCACCAGACCTGATATATTCCTCATACAAAGCCGTGAGGTTCACTTTCTCTCCATAGGATAACAAATAGCTTTCATTTCTGAAGTCCTTCGCTAAGAGAATATTGTTGACATTTACAACCACATCCCATGATAGCAATGTCAGAAAAGCCTTATAGATTTTATCGTTGACATCGTAAGTATCAAATAAACGTACTCTTGTGTCTTCGAAAGATACGACATCACCCATTGCATCATTGGTGTATTGATCAAAACTGGCCTGTTTGGATGAATTCTTTCCGCGTGCTATATTATATTGAATTTTGAATGTATTCTGTTGATTGACATTTGTATTACACAGGAAGCAGAAAACGTTTTGGAAATGTTCATAAGGGTCCAAGTGATTTTTGCATGCTGTTTCCATATCTTCATCATAGATATCCCAGTCGCCAGTATGATTACATTCTGTAATTAAATTTGATCTTTCACACGGACGAGGAGAACTCCATTGGGAAGGGAAATAATGTATGAAACAGTCATATCGTTTCATATCCCCCAATAATTCATCAGCATACGAATAAATATTGAGATTTAATTCTCCTTTGCAATGAAGGAAGTATGACCATTCAATAAAGTCATTTTCGTCGTGGCATTTTGCACACTTTGAGTTCAAATAGGTAACATTTGTTTTTCTGGAATCTACAGGCGCTAGACGTTGAAAATTGAGACTTGCATCTTCTAGAGACACGGAACAGTCCATTTCGGGTTGAGGACACAAAGATACGATCCAGTATTGTTCAGTGTTTAAAAGTTTAGAAATATTACCGTCAATTGAATAAATTGGTCTGACACACTTGCTTAATGATTTATCTGGACAACACCTTCCCCGTATTTCACAATCATCCGTACAAATACACTCGGGACAGTCCATCGATAAATTGATTTGACTGGAATTCTTCGTAGAACAGAGTGATTGTGTCCCACAATAATCAGAATATCTCGTCTCTAGGTTTCTCTGATTCTTTATGGAAAAGCCCCAGCTTACTACTGAATGTATCAAAGACAGGAGAACCATCCAAGTATAGAATCTCTTCATATTGAATATCCCCTTTCAGCTTTAATTTTCAAATAAAAAAAATTAAATAAGTGATAAAAGCTGAGGATATGATGTATTATATTAATATTAGTACATGCTTTAGACTATTGTTAAATTGTTGATTTGAACAAACGTATACAATGGGATTCAGTATAAGAGTGCTTGATGGTCGAGGCCAATTTTAGACTGTATTGATCCTTTTTAGAAGAAGAGCTCTGCATAAAAAATTTTTTTTTAAAAATTCTAAATTTTAATGGAAAAATATATAGATTTTTTCTAATACACGTAGTTTAATAGTTTATATCTAAACAAATCATATCTTAAAATTTAAGGAAGATCTGATTATTAATTTGTAGACAATCCAGCCTCTTTTATTCGCCTTTTCCCTTTGTCAAAATGTTATTCTAAACACGTTCACAGCAATTATTGGATAATAAATGATTAGCTAAAAATGTCACAGGATGAGTTAAACTTTGCAAGTTAATCTCGGAATACTCCTTGTTTAAGATTTTGGGGAATTGTAAAATAATTGTTGAAGCGACTGACTCATACATACTCTTTTCTGCATGAAAAAATTACATTTTTAAATTTTCTTAAATCTACTTAAAACTAACTGAAACTATAGTAATTACTAACCTTCAGTTCTCGTTTAATGAATGTACCAGAGCATTTGTAGATGATTTCGTTCTAACCTACATGTACATCCGGCGACTGAGTCATTAACTTCTTCCGCCAACTTGCCTGAAGTATTAATTTTATAGTTTAAATATTGAATGAGTAGATGATTATAATGTAGAACAATTCTAGCCAATCCAAACTGTTCCTGAGCAATCAGAAGCAGGCCTTGTCTTGTTCGTCATTAATTTGCAAAGCTATCAGTATGATGGAAATTTTATGACCCAATGAAAATAGTTGTAAGATTAAACAAATAAAATATATCGTATAACTGATCATAGGGAAACTTATCAATCATGGTCTTTTTGTGACTTCTCGCTTATTTTCGTATCTCAATTATATATATATATATATATATATATATATATATATATATATATATATATATATATATATATATATATATATATCTTATAACTTTTTATTATCTCTCTTTAATGAATTCACAACTTATTAAAACGCTGGAATGACCGTAGCATTTTTTAAACGAGTTTCGACTTTAAAAATAAAGAAAAAACATAATTCTGTCACCATAGTATTTCTTAGTAAATGTTAAATGTACTAATTTTGTTTTTAAAAATGAATCTTGATTAAAAACTATGATCCTAGGTATCCTAACGTCTCATTCGGTTTGGATAATTTTTGAGTAACTAGTGTCTAGTCCGGAATCTTAAGTCAATTTGAAAATCGTTGTAAATAGTTTTTTTAAAACTAGAAATATAGAAGCGAAGAGTGGGAAATACATAAATGCATAATAGGCTTTATTCAGCACCTGCAATCATGAGAGTGATCTATAATATAATATTAAAGAAATAACAGTCACAAAAGTTAAATTTTAATGTTTATCATTGGTAAATCATGTTTCTAAAAAAACGTTAAGGTGGAATAACACACCTGCAAAAAGTCACTCAAATTAACAGCAAGTTATTTGATTATGAAAGATATATAATGATAAATAAACTTTACATATGTGAAATAAGCGAAAACTTTGCAGTTTGAGGATAAAAAATGAATTTCTACAAAATTCAATTCAGTAAGTAACAACAAAAGAACCTCCGGGATTCGAACTCGGGATGTACGGATCACAAGCCCGACACTTTATCCACTCGGCTATGGATTAATTTACATGTTTTTCTTGATAAAATCCTTTTAATGAAACGTAATGTCGTTCAATCAGAGGTCAGCCATTTTGTAATAATGTGTTATTCCACCTTAAGATAAACCGTTATTCACAAAAGAAGGGGGGCTGGAGGATTAAATGTACAGTATATATAATATTACTTGATTTTCTTTTTTTCTTTTTTTTTTGTTAATTCGATAGGAAATATATCACAATATGGAGGTGTCCCATACCATCATAACCGATATAAATCAATAATGTAAACAGAATGAAATATAGCTGGATTTCTGACAGCATTTATATATTTACATAACAAAAAAATAAATAAATATCAAGTTGAGTTTCCCGTATTTTAAAAAAAAACATAGCGAATTCACAAATAAAAATGCATTTGTTTGAGAGAAAAAAATAAGTTGAACTAAGATACATACATAGAATTAAAGGTGAAGAGTGGAAATATAAATTTGAAGTTTTATCCAACAATCCTTACAGTGATGGGCATTTCCAATTCTTGCCAGATTTAAAAGAGATCGAGATCTTTAGAAACTGAACAATAATTTATTAATTTTGCGTTATTGTTATTGGTCACATCCTGCATGGTGAGTACCGGTGATGATTTCACCGATCAACTTCCAGATCTATGACCACAAAGTCTTGTTTCAACTACATTTCAGACAGGGGGTAGTGTTTGACAGTGATGAAACTTGTGAAGGAGAACTCGTGTGACTGAGAACCCGTGTGAAGGAGAATCTGTGTTCTGAATTAGTGTGTAGTTAATTTTTGTTAATTTCTGTTCTTTTCACCACTCGACAAAAGTTGGCCAACGATTTACAAGATTCGTATTTTTACGTCTTTATTTTAAATCTCTTTTTTCATATTAGGGGGTATGTTTCGAGTCCGTTCGAAATGTTTTTGCCCTTCAGCATTTTATCAAGAATATTTCAGTTTTTAACTATATGGACGCCAATTTTACCCTCCTATTGATATACGCTGGGTTTTTTTTTTTATCAATCATTGCTTAATAAATGGCATATCCTCTGTGTTTGCTTTGGGTTTTTTTTTTGTATTAGAAAAAGAAATAATTTATGTTCGGATGAGCAAAGCGAAAGAGAGCATAAATAATTAGTTTCATGTAACTCCGCATTGATATTTTAATGTGTGTGTCACAAACCTCCGTCCTATGTTAGTGTGTTGAATTGTCTGATTCCCGGCATACTCTAAAATCTGGCCTGGCCTGGCCTCATTGGCCTGGCTTCAAACTTGTCCTTTCCACACTTTTGGCCTCAAAATTGTCCTGACCCAAATTTTGACCTGATCTGAAAAATTGACCTGACCTCAAGTTTGACATGTACAAAAATATTTGGCCTCATTTTCCCCCCAGGTATTTTAAATTTTAAGATAATATTGATATTTGGGTCTAAGAAACAACCTGAAATATTTCCTCTTTTGTTAAAGTATGACAAAGGTTATCTGATTTTTTAGAGGTTAGCGTATACGCTAATCGCTTTATGTCATGTAACCAAAACCCGGAAAGTTCGTGAAAGCGCTACATATGATGAATCAAAGTATTGAGAGTACTTAAAGCTGGGCCAGTTTGATATGTGCAACTTTTTGAAAAAGAATGACAAATTATCTCTATTTTTAACGAATATAGCGATCATATTATCTAATGAAGCAAGCATTTCGCCGAGTTTTTATTCAGAGTTGATAAAACAAACCCTGATATATTTAATGACAACAGTTATTTATTTACTAGATTCGCAGTACATTGTAAGAATAAACATTTGAAAAAAGGAATATTGAAGCACATTGCGTAATAAGATGAAATTGTCCTCTGGCTTTCTATGCACTAAATTTGATGGTTTAATGTGAAATACAAATATAAACAAATGTGTGATTGCCAGTTGTAGACACTACCGTGCCCCTCCTACAATTATATTACACGTGACTTTTGCTATTAAGCATAACGGTTTATTTCACTTGTGGGATATTAGGATTCCCGCCATATTGTAAGTAAATTTGACTCGAACGATGATTTGATTAATTTTAAATGTAATCCTTTACTCAACACAAATTGAGTTCAAACACTTAATATGCACATTTAATCCTAACAATTAGTAGACATTAGAAAAAAAATTATATTTTAATTTGTTATTATTCCAATTCATTTTAGAAAGACAAAATATGAAACGCATTGGTATTCCAAGAATGTGAGGGTATTGACCTGTCTTACACTAAATATATGATTTTTTTTCTGAGCTTGTGTTACATTAAACATTTATTGATGATGATTTCATTTGGTATAGGTTAGGAGTGCTCGTGGGAAATGATATTTCGTTATCATTGGACTGTCGAGACGGCAATTTCAATTCATCACTTTGACATTTTAATGTTAGCCGCGCATGTACATGTATTTAGAAACATATTTTAATGTTAAGAGATAAAACCCATTTTTAACAAAAGAATTTTATTTGAGAAATTATCATACCTACTTAACAATGTAATAGAGATATTAAAGTTTTAGTCCTAACATATTGTTAAAAGTCATTGTTTAATAAATACTGGTATTCGTCAAAATATAAGGAAACCCGAGTTCACCTTTCACTAATGCATATGGTAATCCATTTTCCACGGTTTCTACTACCTGTATTCTCAAATGTGACATTAAATTTTGTGTATTAGCATTCATATAGGGAACATCTTTACAAAGAAATAAATCAAAACGGGTTGCATATTTGTTGTTGGTTGTAAAATAAATTCTTCAATTAATTTTTATAGTGACTATTATTTCATGAAAAGTTCGATATGCTCTAAACATTTGGTAACTTTTGTGAAATTTCACTGGTTAACAAATTTCAAATTTAGGTCACACACCTTGGATCGATTTTCATAAATTATTTTGATAGATGCTGTCATTAGACATTAATACCCGCCCAAAGTGTTTGCCCCTAAATAACACTGTTTTGTACCAGTTTTAGTAAAAACTAGAGCCGAGCTTATGCAAAGCAACGAGGAGGTCTTCCGTTGCAGCTCCGTGTCGAAAAAGATTGTCAATATGATAATAGTCATAATGTTATATACTAGTGCTTATAAATGAGTAAATGGAAAGCATGTATCAGCCTCTTATTGAAGAGGACAGCAATTCCAATCCAGTAATAATTCGGTCATGGAAACAACACGTAGTTTCTGTTTTTAGTACATTTGACAGTGTATTAATGGTTAAAAATGTGTGCGAAATACATGTATCAAGATCGAATTTATCAACAACTGCTACTCAGCAAATGCCATATTTATAATAATACATTTTTGCCGCAAAGAGATTGACCGATCAAAAGATTTTAGATCCAATTTATGATTTCTTCTCGTGAAACTAAAACCGGATTTGACACAAGAAGGAGACAACATAGAATAGACATCTGTTTCACTGATGTCTACTGTGATCTTGACCGTTAAATTATTAACTAAGTTTAACATCACATAAACGACAAGCACTGTTTATGTGAAGCATGATCTAGATTCTTGCCATGAGAGAGAACACACGGTCCAGACTACAGTGTATTAAGTTGTATGCTTTGACATTGACTCTCTACCTAGACATTTTAGGCCCTTTTCGCAAAAAAAAGAACAATCTGAGTTATACTGCAATGTACCTGACATCATTTAAATGGTGTTCCTCTCAAAGGAGCCAGTTCATTTTGCGGAAGAAGTAAAAGCGCTGATCAGAAAACATACACACACATCAAACTAATTTGGTGGAAAAAAATATCAACCATTCGAGTGGGAGTGCACTGCATACGCACAAGTTCGATTTGTAAAGTTCGCCCGAATGAAAATCTCCACAATCTACAGATTTGTATAGCATTTTGAATCATATCACAGCTATTCATCTTCTACTGCCCGAATCTAAACAATTGTTTTTTAACAGATCTTGTACTTTCGAATATCAACAAAACTTGTTTAAAATTCACACGTTCCCATGGAAATGAAAGATATAAAAGTAATAGCAATGAGTTTGCTTTTACAATGAATCGAACGACCATACAAAAAAACTACAAAAGCGATCATGTTACCGTTTCTCTCTTAGGTCCTGAATCTAAACATAATCTTTTTAAAAATTCACGTGCTTTTAAAATAATCACTGACTCCTTCAATTCCGGACATCGATTAGCGAGTTGTTTTTGTTTTTTTTCTTGTTTTTTGGTTGTTGTTTTTTTTGTGCGAGCCCCTCTCGTATACATGTAACATTGCAACACGAAACTTTGGTTTGAAATTGCCTTACAATAAACGCTTGGAATGTATTAAAAAATTCTCGATGTTGGATCTTGTTCAATTAATGCATTCAAATTCTCTCTCTCTCTCTCTCTCTCTCTCTCTCTCTCTCTCTCTCTCTCTCTCTCTCTCTCTCTCTCTCTCTCTCTCTCTCTCTCTCTTTTGTACAACTTATAAGAATACTTGTAACATTTTATACACTAATACTCTAGTTTGTGTTCGCCAAATATTAATTCATAAGACATGTTGATCTGGCAGAGTGTGAATGTTGTCTAAAAAGTGTTGAAGTCTGTCCTGTGAATGCATTAAAATCTCAGCAGTAATTAACGGAGATAATTATGGGTGAATAAATTAATCTTTAAGTTGAAACGCTAGTCGATTTTACATCAACCGGTCAAAATTTCGGCGTTGTATTGTATTTAATCAATTAACATGCACATGTGTGATAGGGACACGAAGCCTGAAGTGTGTATTAGACTACCGCATATCTTTTGTCCACTCGTATGGGATTTACAAGGGATGGTTTATGTAAATGTTTTCACAAATCACAGTGGCCGTGTTGGGTTTAAAATGTTTGCAGTTTTATTAAATGTTTTATTTTAAACAATATAAATATTTCATGACATCGACAAGATCTCAAAGAACACCTTTTATTAAAAGAGTTGAAACTAAAACAGACTTCATCACTAACAGGTTTATCTTCTTTTTTTTTGTTGATCTCAAACATTATCTTACCCAGTTTTTAGAACATTTTAGACTTACAAACCCACCACTGATAGATATGTCTGACTATGCTTAACATGGGATCAGAGACATAATGTGTTATTTATGTCTCTGATGGGATTAATAATGCTTTTACTAATTCTTAATTTACACTCTATCGTTTTAAATCAATTTAAGGATAAATTAAGTTTTATACATAATCGACATTCAAACAATTTTTTGTGTTTGCGATTAAATAAAAACCATGTACATGTATGTAAGACGCGAGTCTTGTGTATTAGATCACCGCTGACCGCTAGGTTGTCCAGCCGCGACCGATCTCCTCTGTCGCGGGCAAGGGGTGAGTTGGTAATGACAAACACAACGAAGAACCCAGGTACATGTAGATTTGAAATGCTTGCATTATAATGATTAAAATGCATTACATAGGTATTCTTTTTTTAGACTTAAGTACCCACAATTGATATATGTCTGACGATGTTTGAGATTGGGAATTATATTGCTTTAAATTGTGATTTCTTAAACACTCTATCGGATTGATCAATTTCACGATGACTAAACTTTTATATGAAATCAAAATTGAAACAATTCTGTGTGTTTACGGCTAAATGAACCCATACAAGTAAGATGCAGATCTTGTGTATTGGATAACCGCTGACCGCTAGGTAGTCCGGCCGCGAACGATTTCCTCGGCCGCGGGCGAGGGATGCGTTACGTAATGACACACACAACTAATAATCCAGGTAGACTTGAAATGCTTGCAGTAAAATGACTAAAATATATTTCATAGAAGTTATTTTTTTAATCCAATTAATGTATTACGCTATAGAAAAGAAAAAGATTGTTTATATTTTCTCATTCTCGTTTTTCTTAAGGATTCTCCTCTAGAAGACCTAAATAGAAATGACCAAATATAAAACCAAGAAAAACATGTATACTCTAAAAACAACCTCTCTCTAATTAATTAAATCATTCCGTATAAGCTGGTACGCTTTCAGTTGGTAATTTATGTCAGTTGAGCGCACAAAGACTATTTGCTTACTTGCAAAACGAAAACGAGGTACATGTTAACAAGACAAGCTTTTTACACTCATATTACGCAATACCGGTACAAAAAAATTTTGTAACGACATTAATAACATCATAATTAACAACTTTTCTTGCGACAGCTGTATCAAAATATCAACCATATTTGAGTTATAAAGCGAAGACTTTTAAGGGCTCTAGGCCCCTTATTTAAAAGGCCAGCCCTTTTTCAATAGTGTCAATTGAAAGCCCTTAATATTTTGCACATTTTTTGTTCTGTATGTGTTCAGAAAAAAATTTTAACTAAAAATATACAAGACAAAAACACGACAAAAATCAGCATTTTTTTAAACATAAAATTTAAATTAATTTTTTGAAACTTTAAATGGAAAAAATCGTAAAAACAAAAGTCGGAGGACAATGTTCAAAGTATCTATTTTCAAGATTTATGACTTTGAAATACATGACACGGATGGGTTCAGAGACTTTGCGTTCACAGGAATGCCTATATTTTTTTGAAAAAGGGGATTCACTCGGCAGTTGATGTTGAGAATTTGAAATTTCCAATGTAACCTGAAAATTTGAACGTAATAGGACAAGAAACAAGCGAGATATTTGAGTTTTAAAAAACGTCTAGAAGAAAAATAAGAATAATAGGGAACAGAATCAGTACAAGTTCTTCCGTTGAAAACGGAAGACCTTAATGAAGGCCACCTGCACATTATACACATGAGCGGCCTTTTATGTACAATTTTTGGTTGAACTATTTGCATGTGAATTTTAAAGTTCATCAATTGTCTTTTCATTTTATGTCATAGAAAGTATGGTCTATATAAAAATTACAAACAAAATTAAATTATCCCCCCCCCCCTCTCGGCGGTTGCCGGCTTAATTTAGATTTGCTTCTATATCGTGTGCACGGATTAAGAGAAGGGTTGGGAGTGAGGGGTCCAAACCCTCCCCCTTCCCACTTGAAAAAATCATTTATATTAATACATGTAGTAAAATTACCACAATCACACCTCGGACCCCAAACCCCCACCCCCTGCAAACACAATTACATGTATTACTTTGCCCCCCCCCCCCCAAACACACACTCCTCATAAATAAATTAACATCAGAATATTTTGATAACAACGAAAGCCTGTACATGTAGTTTAGTGCGTTATAATCAAAATTCTTCCATAGTGACGTTTTATAATTTTAAAGTTTTACAATACATGTATTTGGCAAAAAAAAATAAGTTTTTAAAATGTTTTTAATCTTAAAGCTGAACACCGCTCGTAAATAGGCACTGTCCACTATATTTCTCTTTTATCACTGCTGTCCCTACAATTCTCATATAAGTGGCAGACCTCTAAACAGTTCAGAGTACTTCGCTGTAGAGGTCCCATCTGTGTGGACGTACATCTTGCCTCGCCGTGTTACTCGGTCGCGATGAAATTATCAAATCTTACCCTTTTTTCAAGATAAGAGAATACTAACATCAAATTAATTGGTCAATTCATTATTTACAAACAGAATATGCACATAGTTTAAGAAATGGATGCATAAAATCCAAAGACGACGAAAGGAATACTACATGTCGGCCACGAGTTTCAGGTGTGCAATCGGGTGTAACGAGATCGAAGAGTTTATATACCAGATACCTGTGTGACGGTGCCTATTTACGAGCGGTGTTTAGCTTTACGTAAAAATTAGAAAAGCACAAGCAGCATTTGAACTCTCTACACAAACGTAGTTAACCAACTGCACTTCACTGTTAGGTAACATTATTTTGGGGGGAATAAATTACATTTATACTTTATTGTCAATTTAAATAGGGAGTACATCACAATATGCAGGTGTCCTGTACCACCTTAAAGCTGAAATGCATGTTGCAAGTAAATGATCTTTGTCCGAAGTTATGTACACAACACAGGTCTACAGGTCGCATTAGTGGGTAGGCCTTCTAGTTCTTCGGTTAGATGTGTTTCACGTGGTGTATATACCGGTGTAACGGTTTTTCAAGTTACAAATAAAATAATCATCTATTAATTCGTGAGTTCGCTTAGGTTTCCTTCCTAAGAATCAAGTAATAATCAACAAATGCAACGAAGCCTTTAACTGCCAATATAACACGCTGTTATTATAAGATTTTCCTAGGGCCTACCTTGGCTATTTGATTGTAGAACAACTAACAAAGAATCAAAATACAAAATCAACCTCTAATCAACTAACCGTAGACTGTGGATTAAACCAAACAATTCTGTTTGCTACCACTGTGCTACACAACCACTATCAGTTCACGCATACACGGCCAGTCAAAAGTCACCAAGACACAATCGAAGTCACAAAGACACTATCAAGTCACCAAGACACAAGTTACAGAAGCAGGGTTAAGAACTGAGTGGTCTAGCTAACAATTCTGTTGCTTTCCGACACAGCTCAAATCCCTTTTCTGTAGAACTCTAACCGAATAGTTTCACCAGAAGACCGTTCGAGTCGTTCGCCGACAGAAGACTGACTAAGAAAGATAGGGTGGCTGTATATATACCCTGCAAGTTCTCACTGATTGGTCTAATCATGCATCATTTCTATTGGGTATACTAAATATCACTGATTGGTCAAAAATAGAGACATATGATTGGTTAAACACATGATACATTTCAATCCGGAAGTAAAATCATTACACCGGTATGTGTTTTTCCATATGCAGAATAGGATTAATTAAACGTTTCTTTTGTGATGATCAGCTAAAGAGATTCATATTGTGCTCTAATTGGATTATCATTATGATGTTGACCAATATAGGTAAGCATAATACATGTAGTACTAGCACAATATTATTAGAAACACCGGTATACATTAGTTTTACTTTCACTTTCTAAATAAGGGATCTCCCTTTGCCAGCATACTGCATCATCATCTTTTAATATTTATCGATAAATAATCTCATCTTTGTTACCTATCCTATCACATTTGTACAGTTTCCGTCATTTTAATTGCAAAAGATTTTTTTTTTCATTTGTCAGACTTACACTATTAAGTTGACCCCATATTGACCCTGTGACATATTGTATAAAATTTGTGTATTCAGGTAATTAAGTGTAGAGACTTATCATGTCTATATGAGTTATAATAGGGAGGAAGGGGTCTTTTTTCTTAATGTATTATGATGCATCAAATAAAATGTAGGCCATAACCCTATGGGTTTGTTGTCTTTAAACCACCCCACCACCCCCTGAAATGGGAAATGATGATAAACTTTGATAATTTTTAACCTTGAGATCCCCCATCCCTAAACCGTATTTATTCTTGCTCTTCGTGCGCATCAAATTGTATATAGGTTTTGCCCCATTGGAGACACCCTGACTTTCCAGAACTGGACATAATAAAGTAGTTTATCTTCTCAAATGTAGTGTTTGATCCATGTGGGTAATTCCTAGCTAGCCTAATGATGATCCTGCTTTGTTTAGGAGAATTTACAATTGCCCCGAATACATATAACATTTTGTTTATCTTATCGATAAAAATTAAAAAGCAATTTCCAAAATCTTTATATGCATCTAGAGAAAAATACCAATCAAGAAATGATTTTAAATTTGCTACTATACACATGTAAGAATGTAAAAAGACTCTGAATCTGATGGGGGTGTGGAGGATAAACATTTAATTTTAAATATTTATTGTTATTTATTTTAACTTGAATATTAGACAGAAAAAAAAGACTTCTGACCATATCTCAATAGATCATTTGTCAATTATGCAAGGTGTAATGTGATTTTTTTTAAAGAAAAACATTATTTACTAGTTTATTAATTTTTTAGACCCCAAACTATATTTTAATTATAAAAGATCACTCGCCAGTTAAGAAGAGTGTAAATGTAAGGTTATTTTTAATTTTAAGAGAAAAAAACCGTCAATTTATTTAAAGTCTAAGGAGAGATACGTACATGTGTGGATCCAGAAAATTTTTCATGGGAAAGGGGGGGGGGCAACTGTTATTTGAGTTTGCCGGGGGGGGGGGTATATTTTTGGCAATTTTATAAATTATATGTTATTTAAAGAAATTTGAATTTTGAAGGGGGATTTGGACCCCTGACCCCCATCTAGATCCGCGCAGGGGATAAATGTTAATTTCATGCTACTATTTGTCTACCAGGATTAAATTTAATTTTTCAAAATCTTATTGCACATATATAGGACAGTCCCTATCATATTCCAAAATATGATGTGTCTATTTAGTATTCATTAAATCATAAGAGGAGTTCTGGGATCTAGGTTTTTTTAGGAGTTATAAACGTCATTTTTCTGCTACTATTTGACTATCAGGATTAAATTTAATTTTTCAAAATCTTATTGCATATCTATAGGACAGTCCCTATCATATCCCAAGATATGATGTGTCTATTCATTAGATCATAAGAAAAGTTCGTTCTGGGATCTAGGTTTTTTTAGGAGTGATAAACATCAACTTTCTGCTACTTTTTGACTACTAGGATTTAATTTAATTTTTCAAAACCTTACTGCACATCTAGAGGAAAGCCGCAAACATATCCCAAGATTTGATGTGTTTATTCATTAAATCATAAGAGGAGTTCTGGCATCTAGGTTTTTTTAGGAGTTATAAACGTCAATTTTCTGCTTTTATTTGACTCCCTGGATGAAATTTAATTTTTTTAAACCTTACTGCACATCTTAAAGACAGCCCCTATCATATCCCAAGATATGATGTGTCTATTCATTAAATCATAAGAAAAGATCTGGGATCTAGGGGGTTTTTTAGGCGTGATAAGAGGAGTTCTGGGATCTAGGTTTTTTTAGAAGGTTATAAACGTCAATTTTCTGCTTATATTTGAATACCAGGATTAAATTTAATTTTTCAAAACCTTATTGCATATCTGAAGGACAGCCCCTATCATATCCCAAGATATGATGTGTCTATTCATTAAATCATAAGAGGAGATCTGGGATCTAGGTTTTTTTTTAGGCTTGATAAACGTCAATTTTCTGCTACGAAGTGACCCTGGATGAAATTTAAATTTTTAAAACCTAAATGACTGTCAATAGGACAACCCCAATCATATCCCAAGAGATGACATAGCTCCTCCAAAAGTTGTAAGAGGAGTTATAGGAACCATACTTTTTTTTGCAAACAAACGTCATTTTTGTTGCCCACAGATCCCTGTGTAAAAAAATTCTGAAACCCGATCACACTTTAAAATGACACCCCCAAACATATTCTAGAAGATCATTTGACTACTGCAAAATATGTTGACGTTTTGGAAAGCAGATTTTTTGTTTAAAAAAAAAAAAAAAAAAAGTCATTTTTCAGCCACCAAATGACCCCCTGGACAACATTGAAATTTCTGAAACCTTATTGCGCATCTATAGGATACCCCAAAACATATTCCTAAAAATGATTTGTCTATTGTTGAAAATGTAGGAGGAGTTCGAGGAAGAAGGTTTTTTTTAACCAGTTATTTGACCCCCAGGACTACCAGAGAATTTGTGAAGCCTTTTTACAAAACAACATGATACCCCAAATCAAACTCCAAGAGTTCAGTTTGCTGTTTTATAAGATGTAAGAGCAGTTTAAGAAAGTAAAAGGTGACAGACGGACGGACAGACAGACTGACGCCGGACAAAAAGTGATCAGAAAAGCTCACTTGAGCTTTCAACTCAGGTGAGCTAAAAAAAACAGTTGTTGAAATATTATTATATGCATCAAATATAGCTGTCATTTTATGTGTCAATCTTTTGATAAATGTTCAAATATTCTTAACGAACTATATCAGTATTTCTTTTAAAAGGGATAAAGAATGTTTTAAAGATCAAGTAAGATTATGAACAGCATAAAAATATTAATTGTTAACATTTATACACAGAGATTCATTATTAAGAAAATCATGTTCATTGTTGCTGATGTTTGTCTAAGCTATTAGTAAAATCTCAACTTCGATTTCAGACAAACATTTCTTGAAGATAACGATAGAAATGAAATAAATCTAACATAGAAATACAATTTGTTTTAAATTTCTTGAAATAAACTCCCATTAACACCAGTTATTGATTCCAGGAAATAAATTGTACTCCTCTCTTACACATTTATTGAACATATTCAAAGTGTACAATGATTAACATTTTTAACAATCATATACAATCATCTACAACATCTAGTTTTAATACATTTTCATATAAAACAGGAATAAATTGATATTTAAGCGTAGTTAGGGGGAATAACCTGTACTAGCATATTACTTTTGGTGATGTAGTAATACGCCACCATATTCAGTTCTTTACTTTGCGCTATTTTTTATTGTGTCTTGTGAATTAAGTTTTATACTACAAATGCTATTTTTATTCTGAATCTGTTAATGCAGCTCAAGTAGAAAACATGGCATTTTGTTATAATAAATACATTTTCTACTGTAAATGGGTTATACTATTTAACGTAGATTTAGTTAAATTAATTTGTTGTAATCAATTCCCTTTAAATTGTGTATATCAACAAAAATAAAGTATACAGTATGTTAAATACCACCCTTAAATGAATCATTACAATAACTTTTAAAGAAATACCACTAGAAAACAGAGTTCCATCTTCATTCTCTTTAGCTGGCAAACACATTAATTTAATGGGATCTATTTTATCTTTTATTGCTGGCGATTTGCAACATTTTTAACAATTAACACTCTTTGCCCATTCCCCAATATTTTTTTTTTAATACCTACTTTTATATTTCTGATCCAAACTAGGTGACAAGTAGAATCATACTATGAATCAAACAATAAATATTTTGCTTATTTAACCAAACATTTCATTTCAACTTGAAAGGACGACAACAAAAATCAAAGGTTTTAATAAATACATAAACAAGAGGCCCAGGGGCCACATTGCTCACCTGAGCAACAATAGCCTTATATCTGATCAAATTAGCATTACAGTATCAAAATCAAAATATCTTGACAACTAAGTACAGTAGATCTTGCTCAAAAAATTTAAAACATCTGCCGATTTTTATCCACATATTTTTATGGTAAATACATAGCCCCTTTTGTTGTTGTACCTGTAAGGAGATTTTTCTCTATTCCTATATAACCCCCCCCCCCACTTTGTGGCCCCACTTTTCTCTAGGGAATCATGGTTTGATTAAACTTTAATCTGCACAACCCGTGCTTTTACACCAGTTACTACTTTTTGGACTGAAAACTTTCCCAGAATATTTTTAAAGATTTTCTCTATATATTCCTATGTAAAAATTCATCCCCCATTGTGGCCCCGCCCTACCCCCTGGGACCATGATGTAAACAAACTTGAATCTACACTATCAGAGGATGCCTCCACAAAAGTTTGAGCTTTTCTGGCCTAATAGTTTTTGAGAAGAAGATTTTTAAAGATTTTCTCTATATATTCCTATGTAAAAATTCATCTCCCAATTGTGGCCCCACCCTACCCCGGGGACCATGATTTAAACAAACTTGAATCTACACTATCTGAGGATGCCTGTGCTCAAATTGGAGCATTTCTGGCCTAATAGAATTTGAGAAGAAGATTTTTTTCTATATATATTATGTAAAAATTCATCCCCCCATTGTGGCCCCACCCTACCCCCGGGGACCATGATTTAAACAAACTTGAATCTACACTATCTGAGGATGCTTCCACTCAAATTTGAGCTTTTCTGGCCCAATAGTTTTTGAGAAGAAGATTTTTTCAAATATACCTACAAATTTTAAATAATTCTAAAGAAGAAGATTTTTAAAGATTTTCTCTATATATTCCTTTGTAAAAATTTACCCCCCCCCCCCATGTTGGCCCCACCCTACCCCCGGGGACCATGATTTAAACAAACTTGAATCTAAACTATCTGAGGATGCTTCCACTCAAATTTCAGCTTTTCTGGCCCAATAGTTTTTGAGAAGAAGATTTTTTCAAATATACCTACAAATTTTAAATAATTCTAAATTATCTCCCCTTTAGAGAGGGTGTGGCCCTTCATTTTAACAAACTTGAATCCCCTTTACCCAGTGATGCTTTGTGCCAAGTTTGGTTGAAATCTGCCCAGTGGTTCTAGAGAAGAAGATGAAAATGTGAAAAGTTTACAACGACAACGCCGACGCCAACGCCAACGACGACAGACAACGGACAAATTTTGATCAGAAAAGCTCACTTGAGCTTTCAGCTCAGGTGAGCTAAAAACTGTAAATGTAAAAACGACAATAAAAAATTTGACAACATAAAATATAATGGAATAAGCAGAACATAAAATTTACACAATAAATTGTTACTTGCGAGTAGGAATTTCAAGAAAATAAAAAATCGTTTTCTTCTTTTAACTTTTGACAATTCACATTTGAGTTGTGGTAGTGTGATTTGCTGTTGTTGAATTAACATTTTGAGAACTTCTAATGTGTAGTTGATAACGTTTATCTTTCAATAGTTTGAAAACTCTTTTATTACAAATAAAGGAAACGAATATAATCACTCATTGGGCACCATTAACAATTGTAGCCAAAAATGTAAAAGGGGATACATTGAAAAATCCGTCCACAATCATAAAAAGCCATGACACACCAGTCATTAGAAACAGTTTCATGAAAATGGTAAAGTCATGCCTGTCTTGAGTGCTCTGAACCTTCGGTGTATTTCTTATGTAATGAAAAGTGATGGAGAACATAACTATATTGAAAATAATTTGTAGGAATATTGGAAGGATAAACATTATAATTAAAGCTTTATGACCAAGCAGGAAACATTTACTTCCTCCATATCCAAACTGTATGGACTTAATGTTCGTGTGAGCCAGTAGTATATTCAAGGCTACAGGAAGCAATGGTAACAGAAAAGACGCCATACAGTACTTTATGAATAGTTTTCTATCAGCAGATAAATCGCCGTGAGTTAAAGCATTCCTCACAAATAATTTAAACATGTGAAAACAACAGGTATTGGTACATGTAAACACAGTTAACCAAAAGTAATGAGTGAATCCCCCAATCCATGCACATGCAATCTCGTTGGTAATGTACGCTTGGATAATGAAGAAAAGCTGTGCCAGAAAAAGCGAAAAGGCATAGCACATTGTGGTTTTGCCTGGTACTGTTCTTAAAACAGGAAAAAAGGAATAAATCAAAATTGTTGCGAGCAAGCACAGAAGAGAAAGAATGGTGCAGATATAAGTTACAACCATTAATCCAACTTTTATGTTTCTTTTTTGATCTGACGGAAAATATACATTCTTTTTTCTCATGTATGATTCTGCACAAATCCGTACTTCTCCATTATTTTCTTTTACAAATTCATTTAAATTGTATCTATTTTCAACTGACTTAACATATATGCTACTGTAATCTTCAGATAGAACGTATTCGTCTGGTTCTAATTTGATCTGTTTGCAAACAAGTAAATTATTAATGTTATATGAATATTTTGAGGAAGGAGAAGTGTTTTTCATGAAACACTCTTTAGAGTTTATCTTTTTCTGATGATCATGAATTGGAAGAAACCAGGCCTCTAAGCTCTGTTGAAATTCAAGCACGACACCCTCAAACTTAACTGTTATATTCGTTAATCCTAACAGGTGCATCTCCAAACGGTTTCTGTTAATTGGAAACTGGTTATTTTGTACTTTGATTCTGATGTAAATCAAACATATTTCTGTCGATAGTCCCACGGGATCAGTACAAGATAAGTTTGAATAAACATATTTATCTTCTATATAAAGGTCCCCTTCTGTTATTTCTTTCTGAAGAATTTCTTGCAAATTAGCTATAACATAACGCAAATTGGTGCGAGTCGAATTTGAGTGCATGTGAACTCTCAGCGCTACATTGTACTGTGCTTCTATGTCGTAAGGAACAAAATACGAACATGTGTCATTCATCAGCAGTTTTCCTCTCGAACACAGCAATCTTCTGCATTTGTTCTGAAATGAATATTTACGTAGATTAAAAAAAATAACAATGTATGTCAATAGATTTATATAGAGAATGCTCTTGTTTATTTTCCTCATAGCATTCTAATCAAATCTAGTCAAATCTTATATTCCAGTTTGAATTACTACAAAAGTATATTTGGGATCTATACATCCTGCTTACAATCCCTTCCTAACAATATTGGATTCACGATCAACTGTATTTTTTCTCATTCAACATACAATGAATACTTTGATTAAGGTGCTTGGTCCGATTTATTTTTAATTACTATTACAGAATAGAATAAATTTTTCATAGAAAAGAGCTAATAATCATAGAAAGTAACAGACTGTCGCCTATACACACAAGGAGAATTTAATCTTTGATAGAAACATTCAAAGTAAAGGAAAATAAATTCTGTACGAGAATACAAAAAAGTAGATGCGCCATAGGAGTATTTAGAAAAGGGAACAGTTAGGTTTCGTCCCTTGAATGATTAAGTTTCTTCAACCTGCATTGTTTTCTTCGATTGTAAATAAAAAAAAAAAGAAATATTCCGGAACATAATGTACCTAGGTTTGTTTTTATTTGCCGAAACATTTTTGAAATTTTACATTATTTATTGAAAGTAAATGTCAAAGTCCTTAAGACAATCATATCGGCCTTGACGGCGGAATAATGCGGTACCCTCTTTCATGTAAAGTTTGTTTTGTAAATAAATTTTGTATACATGTATCTTTTTTATCATATAAATATGGCTAAATTGACTGGGAAAACTACTGTAAATTTAAAGCATATTACTATACACATATTAAACGTAAAATTTTATATAAAACTGGACCACGCTGCTTTAAATCCCTTCCATGAAGCAATAAACAACGTATTTATTATTAGTTTATCACAACTTAGTCATACGTGCAGTAACACTAGATTTTTTAACGTTCAATCATACAAAATAATCATAAATTAAGACCATTATTTAATGTGACCTAGATAGGAAACGGAACAAAAATTTTCCATTACATCATTTTATCTCATCATTTCATCTCTCCAAACTTGCCCACCAAGTTCCTACGGTCTTCATTTATATTATCCCTGCTTTGTGGTTTACAACATTGGTTTTTTCTTTAAAATGGTGTGATACTCACAAATGCATTAGATTATCATGCACGCTGTTGTGTTTTTTTAAAACTAATATGCTTTAAGTTAAATAAAAATGGCTTAATAAGGAGTTTGAAAAATATGTCCGTCACCGCAATTGTATTGTTCTTGTCAATAACGTTTTTACAAGTTAAAAAAATACCGTGTATGTATCCTTGAACTCTGATCTGCTACATCCTGTTATTTGTCTGGTGGGATGCTCTTTACTAGTATCTGACATTCCAAACAAATTTCTTAAGGAAGGCAATAGTGGCTGGTCTATGTATTCTACCTCACTAACAACTTTATCAATATTGATTTGATGACTTAGATCATAATTGATATACAATGTATTGCATGTTTTACAATATTTGTTCTTAAAGGGATAAGAATGTACATCCAAATTACCATTTTCACAGTTATATTTGTCTGAATTGCTGAAATCTAAATCTTGCATGTAGCAATTTGATATGGGTTCTTCAAAAATCTCGTTGTTGCACAGATCACAAATTGGATTTTTATACATTGAATTTTGTGATTTTGCCATTAAGTTTCCGTTCATACTTTCACACATGAATCGAACACTTTCAGAAAATGATTTGACAACTCCTGTCTGATTGCATATATCAATGGTCCATCGATCAGTTAGTTCGCAACTGTCCACCAAATATGTAGTGCTATAATGTAGAGAACAATCTTTTTCACTCGCAGTCTGTAAGATTGCCGATATTGAAGGTTTGAGAGCAGGAAAAAATAAATTCGGACAAACTAGGCTCACGTTCCATACCATTATATCCGTCAAATTTTGATAGTTCGGCTCTTGCTTGTTGTGACAAATATAACAGTAAATGTTAAAATAAGTTTCATGTGTTTGAATATTGATCACCGGAATATTTAGAAGATCAACATCAAAATTATTTTCACATTTGAGTTTTATTGAAGGATACCTGTAATTTATCGGACATTTCCTAATCATAAAATAATACGATGTTAAAAATCTATTGTCAGATCGGTGCTTGATGTATGCTGCGGAGCATACCCTGCGTTGAAAGTATGCAGCATCGGGGCAACAGGAGGCAGATTTATAACAGTTGTCGTCACAACTACAGTCTCTCCTTGCTTTGAAGCCGGGGTATATTTTGTCAACTCTGTGTTCCTCTGAACACCAGTTACGATAACCACCTGACCTGACGTACTCCTCATATAGAGCGGTCAGATTCACAGCGGCCTCAAAATCTGGTGATTCATTCAAAGTATCATTACCACTAAAACTTTTCTTTAGGCTCTCAGCCAAATTCAATGATAGTAATGTTAAATTAGCCATATACCGTGATTTTTTATCATTTGTCCCATTATATTCTTCTGAAAAAAGCACCAAAGCATCATCGAATTGCAACAGCTGTTCGTGGTACTTATCGTAGTCCATCAAGTAACTCGATGTGTTGTATTTACTCTCAAATGAAATAGGTGTTTTGTTAGATTCCGTGAGTTTTAAAACTTTTCTTTGTTCCTTTCCCGTATTACAAAGAAAGCAGAAGACATTTTGGTAAAATTTATATGGTTTTCGGTAATCTGCGCATGCGTCTTTGATTTCTTTATCATACACATCCCAGTTCCCTGTAATATTACATGTTGAGATCAAGGAGTTCATTTCACAGTCCCGCTGGAAAATATTTAAAGGCGGTGTGAATGTTAAAGTACAGCCATTTTGCACAATACCGTTCCATAGACTAGGTGTGTCCGTATAGTCATCAATATCCATTTCTTCATACGGACAGTCTATGTAATATGTCCATGATATAGTTTCATTTTCGCCGTGACAATTAGAGCAATTTATATTTGCATAGGTCCTGTTTGTAACAAATGAATACACCGGTATTTGATCCAGGAAGTTATTTTTTGTAATCGGTTGAAGGCAGATTTCGTACAGATCTGGACAAGAAGAAACCATCTGATAGCTTTGATCTTGGTTTAAAATGTTCCGTGGAATCATGCTTGGAATGCAGGTGCTGTAGGATTCGTCTAGGCAACAATTACGGCTCAAGTCACAATATTTCGAACAAGAACACGAGAGACAGTTGTGGAAATCGCGAGTCTTGTATATCTGTGGATGACTTTTATCGTCCATCGTCGAGCAAAGAGATTCACATCCACAATACTCCAAGTATTTTAAAATAAGTCCCGACATATTGTGTACATATTCATTCATACAATACGCAGTGTTTGAAACAGTAAGAAATATTAAAACAGTCATATAATCCATCCTGTTCATTTCTTTCAAGTATTTTCTTTAAGAGAAAATCGAGCCAGTTAGCAATCAACATCCAACCCTTGACATAGCCAGTGTGAAGCTTGGAGAACGTATTGCATTTTTAAATGCACATCTGCCAAATAATCACACAGAGTGGTTGAGCTAAAACGATTCTATAATTATATGCAATGTTTTGATTGTGGTATTTTTGTATTTTGCTAGAAGAAAAAATGGTTATCATTTGCTGATTATTAACTATCGAGACGGCAATTTCAATTCATCATTTGGACATTTAACTTCTAAACTAAATTTATCATTAATGAATTGAAATAATTTCACCATATCCAACTATGAAAATATATATTTTTGATGAAAACAAATACTTGGTATCATAAGATATTATTTGCATGTGGTTATCCGTACAAACAGTATTACCAGTGCTACTTCCTTCTTTTCATTTGCATATTTTTGTTTGTTTTCTCATTTCTGTGACTGAGTTTCTTCCTTGTATATGTTTCTTATTTATTATTTAATGTTAGCCGCGCATGTATATGTATCTAGAAATACAATTAGATGTTAAGATATACTAGTAAAACTCATTTATTATAATTATTTTATTATAAAGGGCTTTTCGACTTCCGGTCTTTGTTATGTAAACAAGGTTCGTGTCATGATTTTGATTACATTGATTCAATATACCGGTAAAAAGTTCTTTTCAAGTGATTTTCTATCTCCTTATTCGTTTTGAACATAACTAAACAGTCCTTAGGGTTTGTCACAATCAATTAAGGTATAAATCTGGAATTGCCTTTTCAACATTCAAAAACAATACCTGAGCTTTGTTTTTGTTTTTTCTCTTTTATTAGAAATGCATCATATTAAAGAAACATGTACATCATAAATTCAAAAACAATAATTTCTATTCACAAATAATTTCCTATGTTAGTAAAATAATATCATCAGAACTAAATTTCATATTTCAAAACATCATTTTGTAAGCTAATATTATATTTCAGTTTTTGTATAATGTTTCTTTCTGAAATAATTTCACTATTAAATCTAATTTCAATTTGTATTTGAAACTTCTAAAGCATACAAAATATATCAGATTGTTTAACATAATTGAATGAATATTGATATCATTATAAAAAAAACTTGAACTATAATTTTAATGTTATTGTGAGATGCACAAAAACCGTACTCGTTGCCACATTTGTTAAACCATTTCATATAGTGTGTGAGCTTGCTCACGTTTTCTTTATTGAAAATGATAACTTTTACTTCATAATATCACAAGCTCGGGTTATCACCAAAGAGTGTTTTGATAAACAAGTTGGAGCACCATATTTTGCTAACCCAGTCAGGTAAATATACATTGTACAGAACACAGTCAACACAAATTAACTGTAGCTTGTTAAATTGCCACAAATGACCTACTGGACAGCTGCAGATAATTACAAACAATAAACTGAAATTCAATAGAGGAGAAAAAAACCCACACATATAGGATTTACTATCTTGTTTATTCCAGCTATCAAATTTGCAAACATGCAAAACTTCAAAGTATATCCATAACTTTAAAATTTGCAGTTCTTAAAAAAATCAAAGCATATTGAGCACGAATATATTAACCTTTTCACTCAGATGTACTTAAGGGGGGACAGGACACATATCACATAACTATCATTGCAATGATGCTTAGATGTGCTAACTCTATAATGCCGTCATAATTGATTTGATTGTTTATTGCTATGATGTCATTTATTCCTTATGACATCATAGAGGATTTGATAGATCTTTTTCCCGTACTTAGCGGCTCTAAAGTAGTCCTGTCACAACATGAGCTGGTGGAAATTTAACATTTTTGATTTTAGAAATGTAAATATACAAATTCATAAGCGGTTGATATTATCAGATGTATATTCTGATAATGATCTGTTCATGTTAATTGATAAATCTAAATAATGCATTACTTTTTTATGGTTCGAAACAGAATTCCAGAATAAGGGGTAGATGTTATTCCTATTGTAGTATATCTCTTAAATGCCAAGAAAGGTGCCATGAAAAATTTATAAGTTATAAAGCACATGCTAAGGTTGATATATGACGTTTTTAAAAAAAAATCACTAACAATTTTTTATGTGCAATCACATTTTGTTCAAATTTAGAATCAAAAACGTAGGAATTCTGAATGCAAATCATCTTTTGATTCTCGACCTATTATAGCTTTCAGCAAGCACAAAAACATAAGCGACGAGATAACCAGGTCTCACCTAAAATAAACATCAGCTATTCTTGCAGACCCCTGATGAGGCTCATAACTGCCGAAACACTCTACAACTATTATTACTTGCATGTTTTAAATTGCAATTTGCTTTTTGCAAAAACATTACACTATCTATGTGGTTTGGAGTGTCGGGTCCTAATAAATCCCTTACAAGTCTGGTTGATTGATGTCGCTAATTTTCACATTTTCCCATTTTGGCAGATTACCAGTATCCTCTAATCTACCAACACACATTAGGAATTAGACGGATTCCTACCTTACCAACACACTAATTGATGTTATTATACACATGCAGTTCCTCTGTTTAAATGGCTCCACGATTAAAAAGACGGAGTAAACAAAACAAAACCGTGAAACGCACGTGTAATTATCTACGGGCTAATCAAGCTCGATGTAAAAAAATCTACGGCCACAGGAGACAATCTCGTGTTAAACCTATCACGACACAATCTATCCAAAGACGAGCTCTCACTTTTGAGCAAAGGCTTAAAATTCATTCCTACTCCAAAAAACAGCAACGCTAAGCGTTTACTTCTCAAAGATTTTGACGAATTTGCAAAGAAACTCAGATGCAAATTCCACTTTGATACCGGGGACAACTCGCCAATTCACCCCTTTAAAACAAAGTCTGGCTTTATGCCGCCTTTGGCTTGCCGAGAACTGGAGGATTACATAGATAAAACAAAACTTGAACTTTCCTCAATGGAAATTGTAAACACGAGATCAAATATCTCTAAATTTGAGAGAGAAGCTATTTTATCTCTTAAAAATAACAACGACATTGTTATCAAAAAAGCGGACAAAAGTAATACCATTGTCATTATGAACAGAGATCAGTATGTCTCAGAAGCACATCGACAATTGTTATCCAAACACTATATGCAAGTACCTGAACCAAACATGCTCAAACTGCATAATGATATTCAAAATATACTTTTCGGAAATTCATATAAATGGGTCACTAGACAAAGAAACTTACAAGTTTCTGAATGACAATAAACCGTCACTAAAATGTGGTCATCTATATCTTCTACCAAAAAACCCACAAAATTCCTGAACACATTTACAACGCTTTAATGAACGGTCATAAATTACCACCTGGTAGACCAATTATCGCGCAATGCAACACGCCGACAAGGAAAATAGGACAGTACTGTGATCACTTTCTCGTCCCTATCGTACAAAAACAATCAACTTATATTGAAGACAGTGCGGACTTTATCAACAAAATAGAAAGCCTCACGCCGCCATCAAACGCATTATGAATTACTTATGACGTGACAAGCAATTGCATGTGTACCAACATGGAATTCAATGAACTCCTTTCATCAGTGCACGACGCTTACGCGCAGGCTAATAAAATTAAATCAGACATTCCTTATGCCACACCCAAGGAGCTAACGCTTTTATTGAAATGCGTTTTAGAAAACAATTACTTTGAATTTGACGGAAAATTCTACAAGCAAATCATTGGAGCTAGCATGGGTGCAATTCCAAGTCCAGAAATTTGTGATATTAGAATGTATCAAATCACACAGCATATTGTTACACAATTTCGTCATGCAAACAAAATTCTGTTCCACGGAAGATATCGGGATGATGGCTTTATTATATTCAATGGCACGATACAGGAAATAGAGGAATTTTTTCACATTGGCAATCATTGTCACAAGCATCATCAATTTACGTTTGAAGTCTCACCATCTTCTGTGAATTTTCTTGATACTACAGTTTACAAAGGCCTCAGATTTCAAACCTTTAACAAGCTTGACATCAAGTCATTTATCAAACCTACAAACAACTTTCAATACCTACACAGACAGAGCGCTCATAGCCCATCTGTGTTTAAAGGTTTCATTAAAGGAGAATGCATTAGACATGCAAGAAATACTACCGACCCTACAATTTTGAATGCTACACTCAATGATTTTAAGGCGCATCTGTCAAAGCGAGGTTACTCTCCCCAAGAACGAACAAAACTCATCCTCAATAAGACTCCAAAGCAAGCATTACGTAACCCTACAGTATTGGTTACTAAATTTAATCCTTGCCTTAAAGGACTCAAAAAACGAATTTTGAAGTATTGGGATATTGTACTTAGGAATTCTGAATGCAAATCATCTTTTAATTCTCGACCTATTATTGCTTTCAGCAAGCACAAAAACATAAACTACGAGATAATCAGGTCTCACCTAAAATAAACATCAGCTATTCTTGCAGACACCTGATAAGGCTCATAACTGCCGAAACACTCTACAACTATTATTACTTGCATATTTTAAATTGCAATTTGCTTTTTGCAAAAACATTACACTATCTATGTGGTTTGGAGTGTCGGGTCCTAATAAATCCCTCACAAGTTTGGTTGATTGATGTCGCTAGTTTTCACATACAGAATCACTGAATCAAGAGATCTGTCTATACATGTTCAGCTATCAATACTGGAAGTACTGATAAAATGGGCATGGTCACGATTTTAGTAGAAATTTCTTTTTCTTACTTTATGTTAGAATGGTAATGTTAGTTATTTTAAATAGTGAGCCAACATTTGAAGATCGGTCATCGAGTTATAAGAAAGTTACCGAACATGTCTTTGTTTACATTTTGAATTTCGAAAAGAATTTTTAGGTTTAGACATTAGCAGAGAGAAAATTCGGCTCAAAAACGAACTTTTTTCGGTAGATTCAACCAATGTAAACAAAAACATGACACAAGCATTTTTTTGTACGATTCCTCACATATCCGTACTCTTGCATTATATCCTTTTGCAAACTCATTAAGGTCTTCCGTTACAACAAAAGACCTTATAGTGATTGTAATGTTTCTTATTATTAAGGTCTTCCGTTTCCAACGGAAGACCTTAAAGTGATTGTAGTGTTTTTTCTTTCGTTCTTTCTTCTTATTATTTTTTCCCCTTTTTTGTCGGCAGAATTTCTCAGAGATGGCTGTATAGATTTCCCTGAAATTTTCAGGGATGATAGAAAATGATAATATCTCGAGGCGTTTTTTTAATTTTTTCAAAATTCATTTCCGGTCGTCCGTTTCCTGTCCCGCGTCAAAAAACGTTCTCTCGAGTTCCAGAATCGGCAAATACTTGAACATCCAGACTTTGTGGGATGATAGACCTATATCTGTAGGTCTGTAGATGTGTTTAAACTATTTTGTTTTGTTCGTCATAACTTCCGGTCGTCACCGGAAGTAATTCAAAAATTATTTTATTTATGTATTTAATTTATTTTACATAGAATGAATCTGATAGTATAAATCCTAACATGTGCCATCTATGCGATGTTAAATAAATAAAACCATTCTATTCCGGTGAGATATCTCAATTATCTCAGGTAAATTTTGTACCCGTGAGATCTCAAAAACTATAAGTGATTAAGACACCAAACTTTCATGGATGATAGACATTTAAATGAAGATGTGTTTAACCGGTTTTATTTTGGCAACCGTCACTTCCGGTACTAACCGGAAGGGTTTAAACAAATCAAGTTGTTTATAAGTTTAACTGTTTTTCTTTGACAGTTTCAGTTAGTTTGATTAACAATAATGTACGACAGGAAAATATACAAAAATTACTAACTTTTATTTTCATTGAGCACTTCCGTTTGTCCGTTTCCTGTCCAGAGACAAAAAACCTTGTTTTTACGAGATCTCAAAAACGGTCAGGACTTGAACAACCAAACTTTCAGGAATGATAGACCTGTGTATGTACAAGTCTTTACACTATTTTGTTTTTTCCGGCATAACTTCCGGTCGTCACAGGAAGTAATCCAATTTGATTTTTTTTTTTAATTTCTTTGTTATTTAGCAGGGAAATAACTTCTCATTAATAGATACAATAGGTCATCTACACATGGTTAAATAAATGAAACATTCTACTTCCGGTGAAATATCTCAAATATCTTTCGTAGCTTTCTTTTATACAACTTTTGTACCCGTGAAATCTTAGAAACTGGAAGAGATCAAGATACAAAACTTACATTGATGATAGACATTTGATTGAAGCTGTGTTTAAAGGGTTTCATTTTGTCTTCCGTCACTTCCGGTTCTCTTCGGAAGCGTACAAGCAAATGAACTTCTTAATAACTTTAGACTTTTTCATTTATTATTTTATTCACTCAATGAACAGTTATGTATTGTAAGTAAATGTACTAATAATACTTAACTTAAATCACTTCTGTTTGTCTGTTTCCTGTCCCGAGACAAAAAACCTTTTCTCAACGAGATCTCATAACTGACAAAAACCTGAACATCCAAACTTTGAGGAAAGACAGAATAATGTATGAAGATATGTTTACCATGTTCTGTTTGATCCAGCGTAACTTCCGGTCGTCAGAGGAAGAAATTTTTTGTTTTGTTTCACATAGAAATAGTTACTGGAAAATTCCATCACAGTATCTTTTATATCCTTTTTCTTTTTACAAGAGAAATGCATTAATTTTACAGATTAATACATGAGCAACGGAAGACCTTTTTGTTGCTATAGCAACATGTGTCTAGTTATTATTTATTTTATTTTTTTTACCCTTTTTTGTCCACAAGATTTCTCAGAGACGGCTGAATAGATTTTCTTAAAAATTTTCAGGAATGAGAGAGATTAATAATATCTCGAGGCGATTTTTTTCATTTTTTCAAAATTCACTTCCTGTCGTACGTTTCATGTCCCGCGTCAAAAAACCTTGTTCCCTTGAGATCTCAGAATAGGCAAACACTTGGACATTCAAACCTTGTGGGATGATAGATCTATATATGTAGATATGTTTAAACTATTTTGTTTTGTTCGTCGTAACTTTCGGTTGTCACTGGAAGTACTTCATAAATCCATATACATGTCATTTATGCGATGTTAAATCAACAGAAAAATTCCACTTCCGGTGAGATATCTCAAATATCTCAAAAAGCTTTTTAAAAATGAATTTTGTTCCTACGAGATCTCAAAAACTATAAGTGATTAAGACACGAAATTTTCATGGATGATAGACATTTGACTGAAGATGTGTTTAACTGCTTACATTTTGTCGGCCGTCACTTCCAGTCCACACCGGAAGGGTTAAAAAAATCAAGTTTTTTATAAGTTAAACTGTTTTTCTTCGCCAATTTTAGATAAATTGATAGGCAATAAAGTCCTGTTGTATAATGCTTAAGAGCCACTTAGCACTTCCCTTTGTCCGTTTCCTGTCCAGAGACAAAAAACCTTGACTTATCGAGATCTCAAATATGGTAATGACTTTGCAGGATGATAGACCTATGTATGTAGATGTGTGTACACTATTTTGTTTTGTTCGACGTAACTTCCGGTCGTCAGCGGTAGCACTTAAAAAAAATCTTTTTACCTTTTTTAGTTATTTTACATAGAATGATTGTAATAGTATGAATCTTTACATAAATCAAATATGCGATGTTAAAAAAACAAAAAAGATCCACTTCGGTGAGATATCTCAAATATCTCTAGTAGCTTTTTTTATACTAAATTAATTTAATACTAAATTAGTTAATCAGAAACTGTTAGTGATCAAAACACAAAACTTACGTTGGTGATAGACATTTGATAGATGATGCGTTTAAACTGTTTTATTTTGTCAGCCGTCACTTCCGGACCTCACCGTAAGGGTTCAAACATATTACATTGTTGATAAGTTTAGCAGGTTTTTTTTTACACTGTTTCAATATGCTTGATAAACAGTAATGCATGAAAGGAAAATGTTTTTTTCATTAAGCAATTCTGTTTGTCCGTTTCCTGTCGCGAGACCTGAAACTTTTTCTCAACAAGATCTCATAAATGACAAAAACGTAAACATCCAAACTTTTAGGAAAAATAGAATAATGTATGAAGATATGTTTACCATGTTATGTTTGATCCGGTGTAACTTCTGGTCGTCAGAGCAAATATTCAAAAATGACTTTTTCTCGTTGTTTTGTTTCACATAGAAAAATTTACTGAAAAATTCCATCACAGTATCTATTATATCCTTTTTCTTTTCATAAAAGAAATGCCTTTCTTTTACAGATTAATACATGAGGAACGGAAGACCTTTTTGTTGCTATAGCAACAAGAGTTTAGTTCATATTATATTTGTGGTCAACTAGTTTTATATATATGCTACTTTTATTTTCAGATAAAATGTATTCATCTTGTTCTAGTTCGATCTGTGGACAAACTAGTAAATTGTTGATGTTGTATTTATATTTTGAGGAAAAAGAAGTGTTTTCAATAAACATCCATAGACATTTATTTAGAAAGTTCAAAAACTGTTTTTGTTTCAAACGATAAAAAAAAATCATTACTCTTTTGATTATACAACTTCTTATTTACGTAATTAATGATTAATTACTAAATATGAACTCTTTCCGAATGCTTTCACAATATCTTTGATAGACAGCTTCATTCTCTTCTCTAAATATGTAAATTTACTCATTTCTTTCATTGAAATTCCTGAGAAGAATAAAATTATAAGACAAAACTATACCATATCAAAGCCATAACCCTTGCCTTACATGTAGTTGACATGAAATATTATTAAAGATGACAGCATATTTTTTTTCTAAATATGCTGCCAGTTTTAATTCTGTGTCAGTAGACGTTTTTAAAACAGTACAAACATTAACACTAAATGACCACTTTGACCACACCCTGCATTAAGAACCCCTACCCTATACACAATATAAGATTCAAATCCCTACATTGGTAAACATGAAATTCAAAATTTTGATAGACGGCCTTTTTTCTTTATATACAGTCAGTTTTCATTTCATTTTGAATCAACAGAAGTAAAGAAAACAATTTTTAAAACATAAATTGCATTAACACTATATGACTATTTTGCCTTGCCCTTGAGTCAGAACCCTTTGCCTCGGGGGAAATGAAACTTATAATTTTGGTGGAAGGTTTCCTGGTCTATAAAATTTTGAATTCAGTTTTCCTTTACAGGGGTGTGGGAGTTGAGAAGATAATTTTCAAACCTTAAATGCATTAACCCTATACATTCATTTTGGACCTGACCTAGAGTCAAAACCCATATATGAAACATAATTTTGGTAGAAGGCTTCCTGGTCTATAAAATTTTGAATTCAGTTTTTCTTACAGCCGTGTGACAGGAGAAAAGAAGATTTTAAAACATCATATGCATTAACACTTTATGACCATTTTGCCCCCCCCCAGTCCTGAAACCCTGACCCCATGGGCCATGAATTTCACAATTTAGGTATGGAAGTTCGTGGTCATTATAACAATGCATTCATTTTTTTCCACATGTGTGGGAGTAAAGAAGAAGATTTTCTAAGATTTAATACATTTTCACTGCATGGATATATTGACCCTACCCTGTCCCAGGGGTCTTGAATTTCACAATTTAGGTAGAAGAATTTATAGACATCATAAGCATGCATTCAGTTTTTAACAAATATATATGGGAGTAGAGAAGAAGATTTTCTAAGATTTAATACATATGGCCATATTGGCCCCACCCTAGAGCCTGAAGCCCTGACGCAGGGGGTATGAATTTCACAATTTTCTCATATGTGTGGGGGTTGAGAATGATTTTTGAAAAATTAGCTTTTTAAATATTTGGCCCCGCCTGTGGCGTCCCGGGGGCTGGTAGAGCCATGAATTTTACAATTTAAATTCCTCTTACCATAGAGATGCTTCACACCATAAACAGCAACAATTTGGCCTTGTAGTTTTTAAGAAGTTAAAAATTTAAAACTGTTAACGCATGTCGCATGACGACGGACGAAAACAGTTAGCAATAGGGCAATAGGATTTTACTCAGGTGACCTAAAAGGATTAAGTAAAGAGTTTTAAATGAGTTTTCTTTTTTATTATTTTTCATATACTTTTATTTTCATTCGAATCTGACTTGTTCAAGTAACAGTTGATAAAAATATGTCTACCCTATCCCTTGATATAACCTTACCTCGATCGCCCTTTGTTTATTCGCTTGAGTGTCCCATGTTACAAAATGGTAATATTCAAACCATCCATTTTGTTTATAAAGCAATATGCTTCGGGTCAGTTAGAATATCATCCACCACAGGCGGCTTGGTACTTGTCAATAAACATGAAACAAAATAATAAAAAAGTGCTGACGTAGCACAATTCTTTAGCAAGCTAAGCATACCGTGTATGTGTCCTTGAATTCCGATCTGCTACCCTCCAATACTCGTCTGACAGGAAGCTCTCTACTGGTATCTGATGTTCCATACAAGTCTCTGAAAGATGGCTTGACTCTGGGGTTAAAGTATCTAGAACCGGTACACTCATTTATATCTATATCACAAATATGACTATTCCTACATATACATGTATATGTAGAAAAGCACGATTCACATTATGTTTCTTAAAGGGATAAGTCTCTTCATTCCAATTACCATTTTCACAGTTATATTGATCAGCATTGCTGACATCTTTAGCTGGTATGAAGCAAATTAAGATGGGTTCTTCGAAAACATCGCTGTTGCACAGATCACAAATTTGATTCTTATATATGAAATTTAGTGATTTTGCCATTAAGTTTCGGTTAATACTCTCACTCATGAATCGAGAATTTTCAGACACTGATTTAACAAATCCAGTCTAATTGGATATATCAATGGTCCATCGATCAGTTAGTTCGCAACTGTCCACCAAATATGTAGTGCTATAATAAATAGAACACTGTTTTTCAATTGCATTTTGTAAGACAGTGCAAATTGAATTTTTGAGTGCAGGAAAAAATAAAGTGGGACAAACTAGACTCACGTTCCATACCAAAATATCCGTCATATCTGGATAGTTCGGCCATTGCTGGTTATGCAAATATAACAGTATATATTGTAAAAAGTTTCATGTGTTCGAGCACTGGAATATTAAGCAAATCGAAATTGGAATTATTTTCACATTTGAGTTTAATTAATAAATATTTATAATTTATTGGACATTTCCTATCATAAAATAATACGACGGGTAAAATCTATTGTGAGATGGGGTTTTTTATGTATGCTGCGGAGCATGCTCTGCGTTGAAAGTATGCAGCATCGGGGCAACAGTAAGCAGATTTATAACAGTTGTCGTCACAACTACTGTCTATCCTTGCTTTGAAGCCAGGAAATATTTTGTTAACTCTGTGTTCCTCTGAACACTATTTTATATAACAACCTGACCTGACGTACTCCTCTTATAAAGCTGTCAGAATTACAGCGGCCTCAAAATCTGGTGATTCATTTAAAGTATTATTACCACTGAAACTACTGTTTACGCTTTCCGCCAAATTCAGTGATAGGAATGTGAATTTAGCCATATACTTGTATTTCATTGTATCGTATTCTTCTGAAAATATAACCAAAGCATCGTCGTATTGCAAGAGTTGTTCGTTGCGATTATTCGACTTATCATTGTATACATTGTAGTTTACCACCCAACTAGATATATTGTGATTACTTTCACGTGACTTAGCTGTTTTGTTATATTCTGTGAGTTTTAAAACTTTTCTTTGTTCCTTTCCCGTATAACAAAGAAAACAAAAGACATTTTGGTAAAATTTATACGATTTATGGTTTTCTGCGCATGCTTATTTGATTTCTTTATTGTACACATCCCAATCCCCCATGATATTACATGTCAAGATCAAGGAGGTCACTTGGCAGTGCCGCTGGAAAATATTAAAAGGCGGGGTGAATGTTAAAGTACAGCTATTTTGCATCATACCGTTCCATAGACTAGGTGCATCCGTACAGTCATCATGGATATCCATTTCTTCATACGGTCAGTCTATCTAACATGGCCATGATATAGTTTCAATTTCACCGTGGCATTTAGAATAATTGATATTTGCATAGGTCATGTTTGTAACAAATGAACACACCGGTATTTGATCCAGGAAGTTATTTTTTGTAATCGGTTGAAGGTAGATTTCGTAGAGATTTGGACAATAAGAAACCATTTGATAGCTTTTATCTTGGTTAACAATCATGCATGAAATCGTGGATTGAATGCAGGTGCTGTAAGATTCGTCTAGGCAACAAATAAGGCTCACGTTACAATAATACGAACAAAAACACGAGGGACAAAAACACGAGGGACACTTGTGCGAATCGCAACTGTTGTGTATTTTTGAATGGCTTTTCTCGTCTATCGTTGAACAAAGGGATACGCGGATCCAGGTGTTTTGGAATAAGCCTCGACATGATCTATACATATCCTTCCAAACAATACGCAGTGTTTGATACACTGAGAAAAAATATCAGTATCATTTTATCCATCTTGTTGTACTTACAATTTTTTTTCTAAAAGAGAAAATCGTTTGCCAATAGAATAATATTTACATCAATCAGTTGATATAGCCATCAAATAACATGTATAAAAACATATTGCAATCAATGCACAGCTGCCAAAAACCCGCACATTAAATATTTTATCCGTGGTTATTAAGCTCTGTGATGTATATAATTTTTTATGCAAACGTCCTAAGGGAAATAGAATTGGATGAATTAATAAATGAGTAATAAAAGTGCATTGTAAAGTAATACTTTATAATGTCATCTATAAAGTAGAACAATTATATACAAATTGATATCTAATGATTCTTTTCTACGAAATAAGGTAAACCAGGGTTGGAAAAGAGCTAAATATTTTATATCTATGCCTAGGGATGGGGATGGCTATCATTGGACTTAATATAAACTACTAGTATTGTCATATTCCAATTTATCACTTGGACAGTTTCGCCTCTAACCTAAATTTAATTCATGTATTAATGAAATGAATGTATTTCACCATACACACGGATGGAAAATTAAACAAATTATTGTATACAGGGTTATTTTCGCCCCGTGTTATTTTCGCTCTTCTTCACTTGCAAACGGTTTCGCCCTGTTTTGAATTCACCCAGGCAATGTTGTGTTGAAAGAGAGATAATTTGGAACATTAAAATTCGCCCAGTTTTAATTTCGCCCACTGACAACGAAGACGAATGGGGCGAAAATAAAAAAGGGGGGGGGGGATATTTCCCTGTATACAGTATTTAATATTTTCATAAAAACACGTAATTTGATATTCTGTGGTATTATAAGCACGTGGTTATTGGTACAAACAGTATGACCAGTGATACTTCCGTCTTTACATCCAAGTACGAAACTATTTCTTCTCTCAGTCCTGTTAACCCAGAGTTTTTTTTCTAATATGAGCCTTAGGTAATATTAATAGCTAGCCATGAGTGTTGATCTATGTTAAGAGATAACACTTATTTCCAACATAAGAAAATTATTTTAGCATGGTTATTTAGCAATGTACAAGAGATATTTAAGTTTTAGTCCTATCATATTGTCAAAAGTCAACGTTTAATAAATACTGGTTTTCGTCAATATGTTTCTCGGATGTCGTTGGAAAACACGAGTACACCTGTCACCAATGCATGTGATAGTTGCAAAGATAAATGCATTTCAGAAAAAAAATCCGTTAAAATTATTTTTTATTGAATGGCAGAAACATCTCTTTCACTTACCTAGCCCGAACCATATCCCTAGCCTTACCATTATCCCAACCCTAACCGAGATTTCGCTCAATTCTGCTTAACTTAAATGTCGACTGCTATCGATTAATTATTTCATCTTTTACAATTATTACAATTAATGGCTTGATCTGAGAAACTTTATGTTAAATTAACAGGCACCTGACGTTGTATCATTTTCTCAGAATTAAAAAATATCTCCTACCTAATGATAACCTTTGTGTATAATCAAGAAGGGGGTATATATTTTGATTATGAGAAAACTACATAACGTCAAATGATTGTGGCTTCAATATGTCTTATTTAAAAAAAAAATATCGAAGACAAATATCAAAATAAGCTAAAGAAAATTTCTCCATTCATTTAAGCTAGATAACACAGATTTCTCCATTTTAATTAAAGGTAAAATGGAGTGTCAAGAACATTGTTGAACAACTTACGTGCATTATGTATGTGTAAATCGGATTAATCCTATGGATTTTTTTTTTCTGAAATGCCTAAATTGCATTTAGAATTATTTTTTTAATATATATATATTCTACGGATTACCAAAAGTACATAAATCATTACAAATAAAAAATGCTGTAGAAACCCAGACTGGAGAATACATTTGCTGCCTAAATCCAGAAGACCTCTCTTTTAGACCTATTGTAGGAGGACCTAATTCATCAACCCAAAGATTAAGTCATTTGATCGATATATTACTAAAACCCTACTGTGAAAAAGTTCCCAGTTTTATTAAGGATGATGTGAATTTTATAAACCAATTACCAGAAAGTGTTCAACATACCGCAAAACTTGTGTCATTTGACGTGGTCAGTTTATATTCTAATATACCAACAGAGCTTGGAATAAAAGCAGTGAGCTATTGGATCAACAAGCATCCTGAAATTCTACAAGATCGCTTTAGAAAAGAGTTTATACTCGAAGGATTACGTATAATACTTCAAAACAACACCTTTGCGTTCGGAAAAAATCATTATTTACAAGTGAAAGGTACAGCAATGGGGACAAAGGTGGCACCAACATACGCCACTCTAACTCTTGGATACCTTGAAGAAAAGCTACACGAACAAATACTTTCACTCTGGGGAGAAGAAGAAGCCAGATCTATTAAATCTAGTTGGAAACGATTTTTAGACGATTGCTTTATTTTATGGAATAATAGTGACGAAAATTTAGAGATATTTCATCAACTTGTGAACAACCTTGATCCCAATATCAAATTTACTTTAGAAAGTAGTGACACCAAATTACCATTTTTGGACGTTCTAGTTATAAAGAAGAATTCAAAACTTTTTACTGATATATACTACAAAACAACTGACACACATCAATATCTTCATTTTAATTCGTGTCACCCTCATCATACTAAAACCGCTATTCCATATAATTTAGCTCGACGTATTTGTACCATTGTGAGCGATGAAAACACCCAAGACATACGCCTCAGGGAACTCAAACATTACCTCACTAACCAAGGTTATCCCGAAGGTCTCATTGACGACGGAATTCGTAATGCCAGGAAATATGATAGATCGGAATTATTAGCCAGTAAACATCCGCAAAAAACCATTGATATTATTCCATTTGTACATACCTTTAATCCAAGAAATCAGAACATTACGCCAATAATTCATCAGTTTAATAATATCCTCATCAACGACCAATCCACGAAAGAAGTTTACAAAGATGTGAACTTCATTAACAGCAGACGTCAGCCTAAAAATCTAAAACGAATATTGTGCACTTCCCATTTTGATAACAAACACACAGTTACTAAGTGTAGAAACCCACGATGCGGGACCTGTCACCATATTACAGAGGGATCTAAGTACGACTTCAACGGAAAAGAATTCATCGTAAAGACGGACATGTCGTGTGACACTAAGAATGTTTTATATGTAATAACATGTCCAGGCTGCAACGAGTACTATATTGGCGAAACGAGCAATCCACTTCGGACCCGTGTGCGGGTGCATAAACAACATATAAACACCCCGGGATATCGACAGATACCGTTAAGTGAGCATTTGGATATTTGCGGCAATAAACAGTTTAAAATATTTCCGTTTTACAAACTGTTGAGTGACAGTAATGTTCAAAGAAGAGAAAAAGAAAAACATTTCATACGTATTTTTAAACCCAAATTGAACTGTCTGTAATAATCATGTATCGAATTGTATATTATCTACTATGTTGCATATTATTTTTTTTCCGCTAAATCTAGCTATGACGTCATAATAGCCATTGCCGTTCAACGTTCAAGTTTTTTGACGTCACGTTACTATGTTACCATTATATAGCTTCTGAAGATTTTAAAATGAAAGCGCTTAAGCTATATTGAACGTTTTTCGTGTTTTCTTTTTTTAATTTTTATCTATATATATATATATATATATATATTGTCTGAAGAATGATTTTTCCAAGCAATAACTTGACCAAACGAACAACTATTATTTTACTTAGCTAAGCTAGATTTATCCCCTTTTCGGTTTGTAAAATTTGACATATTTTTCTGACTACGTCACATCTGCATCGCTGTTTTGTGTGTCTAGCTTCATTTTTTCTATATGGAATTAATAAATCATAAAAATTTGAACCGTGCAATGACTGGTATTTTTACAAAGAGTGTGTAACTTGAAAACATCCAGTACAGTCGCACCCGCTGTGACGGCCACCTTTAATCATCGGCCACTCGCCTATAGCGGCCAGTTTTAATCCCGCCCGTTTAGTTTTTTCAATATATTTCAACTGATTTAAGCGGCCACCTGTCTAACGCGGCCAGCTGCCAGTGTTTTTAGGTCCCCTGGTTTCAACATGCCTATTTTCAACGGCAATTTTGAATGTTTTGTCACATGACTTCTGACTCTGACATGTGACCCCGTATCGAAAGAAGCCAACTTCGACAGCTGATAATGAGTTAATGACAAATAATTGAGCGTGTAATTTGAAGTCTGCTGAGATTTAATGAGATAATTGATAATAGCACCTGTTTTGTGTTGTTTATATATCCACATGTACTTTGTAATGATGTACTTATATACTTCATTACAAAGTTATTAAATGGCCAGTCTTGCGCTTAACAGCTTAACATGTACAGCAATTTGCCGATAAAAAGCACATTTTTTCTAGAAAATTTCTTTGAGAAAATTAAAGGGGTGCTTATTATACATCCCAATAGAATTTTGACACTTTTTTAAAGAGGTAAAACATTGGCTATCGTAGTTTAATACATAGCCTTTGTACAGAAACGCTACTTCTGTTTGTTTACCGCATTTAATCAATTGAAAATTATTATTTGGGCGTATTTAGCAGAAAATGCTATGCTCTTAATCCCTTGATAGATAAATTGGATTAAAACGGCCATTTAGAATTAATATAAACTGTTTATTCAGCAATCCGAGCTGTTTATTCACCATCTCCATGTACGCCGCCATTACAGATGCTATTAATAAATCTGTGCAATAGACCCAAAATGAATATACTCTGTGTTTTTTCATCATTAATTTGAAACCTGGAATAAGAGGCCACCTGTCTTAAACGGCCGGTTTGTCATTGTCCCACAGTGGCCTCTTAAAACAGGTGCGACTGTATTCACAAAATAAGTTTCTATAAATTGTTCAAACAATTACAGTTCAAGAAATATCATTTTTTTTAGTTTGAAACAAATTCCTATCTGATTTTTTTACATAAATGTCCATAGGACACTCCTTTGATATTGATACTTTTTAATGCACATAGACATTCATATTCACACATTGCTCCAGAATGAACCCGAAAACGTATCATTAGTTCATTATCAACCTTCATTATGTCAAAGGGCGGGGGAACATTCATTACCCAGATCTTGGTTGTTGCTCGCCGAAACTGTACAGGGACGGAACCCATTTATCCGACATTGGATTCATATTTTTAACACTACTGGTATGCAGGCTGGTTTGTACAAAATAATCACTCAAAACATATCTTGTTATCTTACTAGATAATGTGTGTACTACACAGTATATGGTTTAGTGTTGAACCCAAACAGTTTAATTTCGCCTTGGTTGAGGCCAAAATTGCCTATTGTGATGGATGCCTTCCTTTAATCAGCAAGCTTATCGATGGAATGCATTTGGCTGAATTTTGAAAGGAGGCCCACCGTACATTCTGTGTAAGTCAAGGGTCTGCGGCCAGTAATATGGGCTCCTGCCATTGTCATTTCATTTGCTACATCATATACTCGTGTGAAGTCAATGTAGTTCATTGCCATTTATCATTGGCTTTGTCATTTTATATAATACAGTTTTATTCCTGGTAAAATCATTTATCATAAACAAAGTCAGTTCAATATCATTTATCATTGTCTCTTATAAACATTACCACCGACTTATAAACATGATCATTGACTTATAAACCTTATCATTGACTTGATCATGGTTTTTTTATATATTATTTTATCATTGTTTCATATATGTACATTAAATAATAAAGGCATGACAGAGACTGCCAACACATTTTCTATTACTTTGTTCTGTCGAAATAATTACACCCCTTCGAATGTTATTGTCATTTTAAAAATTTAGACCACGTGGTTTTATTTGACCCTTTCAGTTTCGCAGTAAAAATCGTGCCTCGTGTTTATAGTTTTTTTCCGAGAATAGGTAGGTACTTGTAGTCAAATGTAAAATATAAACGTTTATTGATTTTAAACATTATCTTCATTAATAAGTGGATAAAATGAGTTAAAGAAATAAATGTGACAATGGAAAATATAGTTTGTTTTCTCTTGTTTCAACAATTAACATGCTTAGTAGCGACCCCGTAAGAATTAATTTTCGATCAGCGCCTGACCTAGTAATAGCATCAATAGTGAAATAGACTATACTATTTTATGCAGAATGTTCCTTGAAAAATGGCTCGATATACTTAGTTTTTATATAAAAAAAAACCCAGACACCCATTCTTTTTTTAAAAAGCATGATATTGCACACCAAAAGCGTCAAACATTGCTATGATTTTATCTAGCAACCCAATGTTTATATTTTCAACCACGTGTAGGGTGGTTGAACACGAACGATTACTCTGTTCTGAATATCAACGTTTAGTTTAATTAACCGCTAGATGATGAAATTAGACATATAACTTAATAGATTTTCATGTTTTAACATATATCAAAGTAAGATATGATATGAAAAACGACCAGTACTTACGTATTTTAAGAATATTATCCGAACACTCATACTTCCGCTCGAAATTTCACAGGAACTGAACAGTTCTCGGAGAAGTCTCGTGAACTTTCATTCGAGGACCTCTAGATTTATTACATACTTACATGTACCTAGAGTATTCAAAGAAAGGAATCGAAGCGGGTTGTTGTATTTTTAACTCTTTTCAACAGTCTCTTGCAAGAAACTTATATTTATTGCCTGTTAGCTTGGTTAAAAAATCAACCGTGTATGATAATTACGGCGATCATTTTATTAACTATGAGTCCTGTATGATTCTATACCCCTCGTTTTATTATATATTATAGACACGATGACCAGATTAAGAAAAGCGCCATTGACGTTACAAAGACGATATTAAAGCTGACATTAATTTATAAATACCCGGGAAGGTTAAGGCAACTCTGAGTTAAATGATCGTCGATATTATGGCTATTATAAATATTGTTTATTTTTATGAAAACAGTGCTAAATATTAATATCAAGTGAATGTGTTCACCAAGATTTGTATTTCTACTTCGGAATCGAGTCGATCTTTGAAGCTGTCGTGCCATGGTATCTTGTGACAGTTAAAAATGTGTCATTTTTTACCTTAACAAAAAATCAAAAAGGGTTACACTATCCCGAAGTTCATATTGACATAATTTATCGGAAACCCCCTCAACTTCTTTATTTTCATTGAAAATACTACGTATTTTTTCAATTACAAGAACCAAGCAAAAGATTCTAGCAACACTTTTCAAGTATTTTAGGTCATATGCTTTTAATATTTGCCAAATTCATCTTTCATAATATTCGGGAATGTGTTACACTTTTGCCTTTTTTGTACACATTGACAGAGGAAAGGCCGGTCAAGCCATATAAATGTGTATCTGCTTACCTTATAACACTGGCTGGTAAAACAAAATTTCCATGCTTATATTATCCTGATTATTTCCTAACTGACAATCATCTATATCTTGGGTATATGTATTAAATAAGTATTATTTCGGCATTGTTTACACTGCATTCCGATGATTTGTGTCCCGACATTGAGCTTATCTATGAAACATGCTTGTGACGTCATCAATGTTAATGATTCGCAATGCAGAGAAATCAAAGATATATTCAGTTAGAAGAGTTTCTAGTGACATTTTATGCCTGTGGTTTTTTTATAATTTAAACAAGAGATAAAATAAATTTGACAGGTTTCTTGAGTAAAATATGACATCATGCTGCTAATTGTGAGGTCATATCGATCAGAGGAACTTTTTTAAAAGGTATACAGGTGATCAGAAAAGCGCAGTAGTTTTACTTACATTTGCTGTTCCATGAACATGAGCTGGAGATGATTTAGCAGGTTGATATTTACTTTCACATTGCTTCTTATATGTGTCCATACAGGTTAAGCAAATACCTATTATTAGATAAAATTTATACAAATATCAATATCTTCATGCATGAACAACCTAAATATTGTTTGCTGTTGTTACATTTTACACAAACAATTAAGTCTGATTGTGAAAAGTACATGTAATTATTTATTATATAATATATAAATTATTCATGACAAACAAATCTTCTATTTCTTTTATATAGATACATGCGAAAATGGTGGGGAAATGTTATTTTATGTCATATTTAAAAATTGTGGACATTTGAATCATCATAAAATTAAATTTTATATATATATATATAGATAGATAGAGAGAGAGAGAGAGAGAGAGAGAGAGAGAGAGAGAGAGAGAGAGAGAGAAAGGTTTACTTACGTTTTAGGAAACAAAGAATTACAGTAAATTGATGTTCAATTTAGGGGGCCATATTAGGCCCATATCATATATATATATATATAGATCTTTAAGGGGACTGGATGGTCAACAAATAACCATTAGAGCTACCTTAAGCTTTGAAATATGACATTTTGTACCAAAAGCTAACATTAAGTTAAAAAAAACCCAAAACAAATAGTTTAGCTTTAAATTTTGACTATATTTCTACACTAGCATCTTTATACAGAACACTTCTTGTTAAGGATCTTCGACACACCGTGACTATTATTGAGAGTACGTCACAACATGGCGATTTGAACGCATTCAGAAACAGTTTATATCGTCTATCTCTGTGGCGCAATGGGTGTAGCTTCTACAACCCGCAGGTCCTGAGTTCGAATACTGCAGGCATTTTTATTTTGTATGAAGAGTGGTAAAATTAAGAAAATTGATTTTCACCCAAATTGAAGGTTTTAGTGGTCATTTTTAAGTCGAAAAATCCATATCTTCAAGTAATTTAGAAGAATGGGCTTGTATGCAGGTGTGTGGAGGACCCTTAAGTAGATTAAATAGCCATGACCATCGAGCCTATTAATATCGGTTGACAGTCAGTTGAATAATCAAACAAAAACATATTACAATGATTTTTGTATCATATGCTGCTTTTTTTTTAATTAAATTAAATTGATATTTTAATAGATTGAAGTTCTTTCATCAAGATTTTTAAACTAATGAGTTGAAAACGATTTTCAAAAATAACGTTTTACCACGACACAAAAAGGATTAAAAATAATCTGATTCTGCACTTTTGCCGAGATACTACAGCTGCTTTGAACTTTTCTGCAAAAGAATTTGTGTTAGCACGGAATTCACGGATATTCTTTTTTAGACGTTTCTGATATGCAACAGAGACTGTTAAGTTAAATTAAAGTTAATGCTTAAAAATGCATAAACACTCCTCTAATTAAATGTAATTAAATGTGAGTTGCGTTCTCTTGACAATAATGTAATTAATCAGATTAAAGAATAATTGGACACATCGTAGAATATCTTTTCAAGTCGAATCCGGTCCACTTCCCTCTTTATACATTTTGTATCGTAATTTTCTTCAGAAAAGCTGTAGGGAGTAGTGGGTATCAGTGCTGGTTAGAGTAGGGGAATTTCTAGTGACAGGGTTCTGAAGTCAAGTCAGATGTTCCATGGCCAAAGAAGTTCGTTTAAAAATCTGTCTGATGACGACAAAAAAAAAATAACAAACTCAATAAGAACGAACAATTCACTACAGGTTATCTTTCCTAAATTACACTGCCTAGAATTTGACCAATGGGTGTTAACCGTTGTTATTTCTAAATTTAAATTTTGTATGTGGATAAATTTACCGTTACCCGAACTCCATCTCATTCATGCAGTCAATGAACCATATTGTACCAAGCGTGCCCTCTTCACATTTTCCGTAAATTACTGTTTTTTAAACCTAAAAATTCTTAATAAAAGCTTTATATTCTATTATTTTAAATATTAAAAACAAATTTCACAAATTCTGGTACCAACCCTTTTTATTAGATGTTTTGTTTCTACATATCTACGAACATGTATTTACAATCACACTAGCCACTGATCGTGATCCCCTTTTATCCATCCAGGTCATTTAAACAAACTATAACTTTTTTTTTTTTTTTTTTTTTTTTTTTACAAAATCCTGTTTGTATAATAATTTCATAGAATTTGCATACTGGGAGTACATTTTTCAAACAAATTTGAAACTTCTGTGTATCAATTACACTTACTTTTTTCACATAATTTCACTAATGTTTGATAAGTAGACAATGTAAATTACATTTTACATTTATATATACTAGCGGAAAAAAGAAACTGTGCATTATAAAATTTAGTATAATTTTTCTATATCTATTGTTTGTATTTATAAAATTTAAACAATCGATAATGGTATTGTTTTTGACAATATGGGATGGTAACCTTCCGGGTGTACGGACTTTTTCAGGGTTAGTGAGCACCTGTTGTTTATTGAAGAATTTGTACGCACGGGTTTTACGGGCCAATACTGTTTGGAATAAGAACTGTAAAGGATTTGTTTAAACTTTTTTTGTTAAGGAAATCACTTTAGATTCAACAAAATGTACCCCTATGTCATGCCACGACTCAACGAAAACCAACGTAATCGTGCTGTTGGGATGCTGCAAGCTGGAATGGCACAAAATACTGTAGCAAGACACTTTGGAGTTCATCGGAACACCATCCAGTCATTATGGAGACGTTTTCAACAATCTGGCAACACCCAGGATCGACCGCGCTCTGGACGACCTCGTCACGTCAACAGGACAACCACATTAGACTTTTGCATCTGAGAAATCGTTTCCAGACAGCAAGTTTGACTGCCCGTAGCATTCCAGGGCTTCGACCAATTAGTCCAAGAACTGTGCGTAATCGTCTGCGCGAGCAAAACATCAGACCAAGACGTCCAGCGGTGCGCCCAGTACTGCTTCCACGTCATCGTATCGCCAGACTAGCGTGGTGCACACGACATGTGCGATTCAGAATACAGGACTGGGCCAATATTCTGTTCACTGATGAATCCAGATTTCATTTGGATATCAGTGACGGCCGTTGTAGGGTGTATCGTCGCGTTGGGGAGCGTTACCAGGACGTTTGTGTTGTGCAACGTCGACAATTTGGTGGATGTAGCGTTATGGTGTGGGGTGGAATATCAGCACGTGGAAGCTTTAAGGACCCCTCTACAAATTGTCAATGGAAATCTCACCGGCGTACGCTATCGAGATGAAATTATTCAGCGTCATGTGATACCCTTCATACAGAGACATCAAAATCACATCACTCTGCAGCAAGACAACGCAAGGCCACACGTTGCACGTGTAGTCAGGGACTTGTTTGTTCAACAGAATGTCGATGTCTTGCCTTGGCCAGCTGTTTCCCCCGATTTGTCGCCGATCGAGCACGTCTGGGATGAAATGGAAAGACGTTTACGCCGTTTACCAAATCAGCCAGTGACATTGGCTGATTTAGGCCAGGCTTTAACCAACATCTGGAACAACATTCCTCAAGCATTTCTGAACACTTTAGTGGCATGAATGAGGCGTCGCTGTCAAGCATGCGTGAACGCAAATGGTGGTCACACGCGTTATTAATTTTGTTAATTGAATTTCAAATAACAGTGACTTTAGAGTGTGCTGAAATTGACGTTATTCGACGTTGACATTAATGTGTTATGAGATGTTGTTACGAATACATGTGTTAACAGTATTACAAAAAATAAAATATGTTCATTGTAATTTTTAAATGTTTTTTCATATATTAAATAATGCACAGTTTCTTTTTTCCGCTAGTATATTATGTAATTATTTTTAACCCCCTTTTTTCTTGTTCTCCAAGAGTCTATGGTATTAATAAAGATGAACATTCCTCGTTTTAACTTTCTTTACCAATTTCAGATTCCATTACTTTCTAAAATATAGCATACAATAGTTTTCAATTTTTTTTTACAGATTTACATGTATGTGCAATGAAAATATACAGTAAGAATGTTAAAAGATGGATGCGTAAAACATCTCGGGAATTTGCAACATTTTCTTCACGAAAGTATGAAAAACCTTATTGGAATACGGCATTAATTATCTGGGAGAACGATAAAAAGTCAACTAGTTGGCCCATGGTCAGTAAGCTTATGCGAGAGTGGCCGTGGGTTCCGACAATCGGCAACAAACTGTTTAGGGAGGTCTTAACAAACAAATCTCAAGCTGTACTTTTTCACATGGTACAAAGTAAATATTTCATAAATATTTCTGTATAGTATTTTCTTTCTATGTTATGCTATGATGTCAATAATCTCAGAAAGAAACTAAAAAAGTGATAAATTATTCAAAAGTAAAAATACATACACACACGTTTTTTAGTTTTTAAGTTTAACAGTACGTAAAGAAACTTGAATAATATTTTTAAAAAACATTTTTTTTATCAAACTTCGCTAACTTTCAAATCCTTTTCAAAATGTAACATTACACTAACATTTGATGATCATCATTATTTTAATTTAAAATAAACTTAAAGAGGCAAATGCATGGTCACTATTTTAGGCAAATTTTATTTTTCTATTTTCATTCTTTACAATGCTTTTGTAATGCATTCAACCAAAATGTGCGAGTGTCAGTCATAGAATTATAAGCAAAGTACATACATGTAGCTCACAATTCTTTGCTATGTAAGCAATGCTCGTTCAACTTTTGTTTGCATTGGTTTATTACACAGTCAGGTAAAAGTTCGTTTCAAACTGCTTTTTCTATCTGCTAAATAAGTTCTTTTTGAACATAAATAAAACAGTTCCTAACGATTGACACATTTACTTTTGGTCTAAACTGGAAATACCTTTCAACATTTAAAATGGAAACAAAATTATGACCTGAGCTGAGAATTGTGAGCTCTGTATCTTGCTTATAACTAGACAAATGGCACAAACATTTTGAATGACTATTCGAAATAAGTTACTGAAGCATTCTAAACATTAAAAACGGAACAATGAATTTTTACTTAAAGTGTGCCCATGCCCTTTTAAGTATTGTAAGAAAAATATGGGAGAAGAGTTTTTATTAGAACTCAAATACATCAAACTTATCATCACTCTTCATATCATTTAGAAAGACGTGGAGTTTTTATACTCACGGGAAATCTCAACTCCTATAAAAAGGAAGTGGATTATAAAGTACTGAAGTATTGATTTGATAGTCCTCATTAAGCCGTAATCATACGTTCTTGCAATTGATTGGATACTAAAAGATAAACAGTATTGTTGCATGATATAAGTACATCTTTTAGAATAGTTTCACAGGCATCTGTAATTGTGTTTAAAGTTCAGCATTTTATAATGCCCAGGACGAATCATAATGGATTGAAAGTTCCGGCTTGTTGACAACTTTTTCTGTTTCATTTGTTCTAGTCGGTATTATGTATTGACATTGCAATATTGTCTCATGCAACATCACCGCCCAGCATTAAGGAAAGTGATCACGTCGTGTTTTATTCGATGATCCGTTCACTTTTCCTAGCATAGTTTTTTCGCGTCTTGAATACCATCGCTACATGCATATGTAACAAAGAGTCTGAATCAGACGCTTTTCTAGTGAAGTTGCCCGTTGTGTAAAATCGGAAAAGCACACTCCGATCTAATAACATCATAAACAACTGAACACAAATTATCTGCAACAAAGTATTTAAAAAGCGCCATATGGCAACCATAATTTATAAAATAAATTACCTAATGATGTTGAAAACCGCGTGTTAATGAAAGGATTTCATGTACTCTAATGGTAAAATTATTGCAATAATTCTTTTTTAAAATGTCGAATATTATTGATTCAAAATGTGTTTGTCCCTTTTATTCGGAGTTATTTAGAATTTTATGTCCATCAAAAACACCAAAATGAAACTCTGCAATTGTTTTGAAAAACACATTTAAGAAGGTTAAATGATGTTATATGAAAGATGTGAAAGACGATTTTATTGATCACTTTAGTTAGAATGTAGATTAAAGAAAGATGATTTAGGAGCACTTGCCTAACTTTCCATTCATACAATTAATAGGAGGTACAAATGATTTTGAGGGGGGGGGTCTCTACTGTTTGACTATTTATAAACTAAAACTAAGGGCCATTTATGAAATAGTGATTGTGGACTTGAATGATTCTTGTTTCTAGGTCACTAGTCTGACTATTGCATGCATTTTAACGGAAAGGGATCACTATAAATATGTGTTTTAAAGGTTTTCAAAATAGTTTATGGCTATTAAAGTGGAATTGATGACCATGGAAGTAACCCAACAAAAAATGTAACTAGTGCATCTTGCAGTGATGTGAAACCACAGTAATTATACATGGTCAAAGCTTGTAGATATAAACTATTTTCAATGTATGGGACCAAAAAATAAAATAAGAGGGTAAAGGATGACCATGTGGGAAAATGACTATCAAATCACCACATGTGCCATGTGTCCATATATATGCTCATAGAAAATAATTAGATAGTGGGAGAGTATTTTAGCCGTTTTCGAGGTGGTCGACTGTTTTCATTTCATTAGTAAGGGGATAATCTCCTTTCTCCCATAAAAGGACTTAATTATTAAATTGTTTTGTTATAACTTAACATGTATACTGAGTTTGTTAGCTACATACTCAGTTTTAGAGAACATTTTTGAAGATTTAATGCAATAACACTCTATGACCAAAAAGCCCCACCCCACCCTAGCATCAGAAACTCTAATCCTGGGATCATGAAATTTACAGTTTCGGTAGATTTCTCTTCTATCATTACTAAATGTTACGATAAGGCATCATTAAAGACTTATTTTATGATCATTCTGAACGTGTGTAGTATTTGTTTAGAATTAAATTATGATTGTAGAAAGAGAGACTGCGAGATGTTCATGTATTTGATGAATAATACGAGTTTCCTTGGATTTTCGAATTTATTCGTATAGGTGTAGGCATTAATTAGTATAACTTTGAGGTCATCTTGAGAAAATAATGGAATTTTTATCCCAAAGTTCACCCATTCTTCACAAAACGTATTATTTTAAGCTACAAAATGAGCTCAATGGGTCTTACAACAGAGAGATGGAAATGTTGTTCAACGGGCGAAAAAAAAAAACATAATATTTTTTTCTTATGAATGACATACATGATTTCAATACTTTAAGAATCAGATTGACTTTACTGCAGCCAAACTACTATACATAATGTAAGTAAAATCAAAACATTTTTTTAAAGATAAAACATATTTGCTGCATATAAACTGCAAAAATCCACGGCAAAAAGGTTTAATTTGAATTTCAATCTAACTCAACTTTGAGAATTTTTCTCAACATCAACGTTTAAATTTTAGATGTCCGTGTTGTGTCGCTTCTGTGCTGTTGGCTGTTGAACGAAGTCCCGCCACTTCTACTAATCAAAGACGTATTTCCTGTGAAAGACAGATTCGTCTTCTTTGATTTCCCGACAATCTTTTGTTTCAGCGCTCGTAGGACTTTTTCATTACAGACATAGGAAATAAACAGAAATACTCCCTGGGACCCGTTAATTATTGTGGCCAAAAAAGTGAAAAGTGAAATCTCAAAAAACCCGTCAACAACCAGTAGGATCCATGATACACCAGTTAAAAGGAACAGCTTTAAAAAGATAGAAAATTCATTTCTGTCTTTAGAACTTTCAACTTTTGGTGTTTTACGTATGAAATGAAACGTAATAGAAAACATCAATAAATTAAACAGAATTTGAAGAGTGACCGGAAGTATTACAATAAACAATAAAGCCGTAGAACTAGGAAGAAAACAAACGGAACCTCCATATCCGAATCTTATTCCGTTCACCGTGTAACTTAGAATTACGTTAATTCCAACGGGTATAACAGGGGTGAAAAAAGCAATGAAAACGTTTTTCAAGAACTGACACACATTATTTGTGTCGTCATGTGTCAAGGAGGAAAATACAAACAATCTAAACATGTGAAAACTGCAAATATTTGTACATGTGAAAACAGACAACCAGAAATAGTGGGTGAGTCCTCCCATTATAGCACATGCAGAGGAATCGAACAGTTCACTGTGGGATCTGACTAAAAATAGAAGCTGAGCAAAGAACAATGACAACGTGTAACACATCATGTTTTTGCCAGGAATAGTCCTCAAACTTGGTAATATGCAGAATGTTAGAAATGTAAGAGTCAAAGCCAATAGTGATAGTATAGTAGAAATGTATGTCACCACAATTAAAACTCTCTTTAAGACTGGTGTTGCTTTAGGCTTGGTGATCCTCCTGTAAGATTCCGAACAAATACGGATGGTTCCATTGTGAGCAGTATGAAATTCGTTTACGTTAAAATAATTGTCCACCGTTGGAACATAAATACGGGTCTTATCTACACTGAACTCAAATTCGTCGGGTTCCAATTCAATTTGTGTACACAATAGTAAATTATTCACATTAAAAAATAGTTTAGTATCATAATACCTGGTGTCTTCTATAAGACAACCTTTAGATTCTAACGTCTGTTCGTCAGACAGGTGAAGTAGTGGAAAATACCATGCTTCAACACTTTCCTGAAAAGTGTAAGAAACGCCATCATAATCAACTGTGAGAAGTTTAAAACGCAATAATTTTTCCTCTATCGCTGTTTTGTTAAGCAGGCTTGAATGTGTCATCGTCAGTTTTAAATATACTGTTGCTTCCTTCTCATTTTGTGGTTTCATTTGTAGTACGGAACAAGGTGTATTCACAAAAGTGTAAAATTCTACAAATTCGGGATATACGTTTAGATCTTGGAAATTGTGTTGAAACACCATCTGCAGATTTTGTAATGCGGAATATGCGTCTGCCCCATTAGTTACAAAGGAGACTTTAAACGCCATTCTGTAAGCAACAGATTTAACAAACGGGATGAAATGTACACAAGTTGAGTTTTTAACAAATTTTCCTTTGGAGCAGTATAATTTTCTGCATTTGCTCTGAAAATAAGAATTTTAAGTTTGTTAAAAATATTTGAAAGTAAAAAAAGATTTAAAAATTGAAATGACATAATTTTGTAACATAAACTTCTTATGCATGACATGTGTAAGTTTATACTTATAATTCATATAATCTGTCAATAAATCCCTTATTCGTCAGAAGTAATTTTCATCTCCTTCTTAAGTGATAAATGCAACTTACATCTAATGGTAATTCTAAACACGGGAATTATATATTTCAATAAAAAAGTTTGTTACACATCTATACTGTTGTTTTTGGTAATGTAAAAGTAGTATGGTACAATAAATTATGAAATAAAACATATGTATTCCCTCGATTTAAACCACATTGCCTGAGAAAATGATAAAAAAAAATTTTAAGAGATTACCTTATAGACATCAAAAACCTCATTTTCCTTGCAATTCTCTGTCTTAAAATAAATGTTGTTTGTTGGTGTATCCAAAACAGAAAACAGCTGTCTATAAGTAGGGTCGTATATTGGTGGATCTGAAGGCCATGGGTTATCGTCACCTGGCTTAGAGGCACACTCCTTGCAATAATAGTTCTTAAACGGATAATATTCTGTTTCTAAATCTCCTTGCTCGCATAATACAGGGTCTATATATGTGAGGTTTTGGTCAACAAGACACACTCCGACCGGGTCTTCATATACTTCACTGTTGCACAAATCGCAGATTTGGTTCTTATATAGGTAATTACTAGATTTTGCCATTACATCTATATTTGGGTCTTCGCAGAGTTTCCTGGCATGGGTACTGACATATTTCATCACCCCACTAACGTTACATTTGTTTATATCTGTAATAAGGCTGTCCAAGAAACATGTTTCTGTATTGTGATCAGTTGAGAATATGACGGAACATTGACTATGCTTTGCCAAATTGAACAGCGACTCCATTGTTGTCAAAAACCTTGGGTATAGGAGTGTAGGACAAGTAAGCGTGATTGTAAAGGCTTTCATGTGTTTGTTGTCACCATCTTTTTGTAAGTTGTCTTGGTTGTGACATAGATAACAGTAATGGTTTCTGTATGCCTCGCTTGTGTTCACGTTGATAACAGGGATATACAAAAGTTTACTCTCTTCTACGTTTTCACACATTGTTTTTACATAGGTATCATTGTAGTTTACAGGACATCTGCTAATTAAGACAATGGGATATATCGATTCGGTACCAATAGTATTCCCATTACGATTTTCAGCAAGGATTGGTACTTTACAAGCTTTTGATTGATAGTACGCAACGTCAGGGCAACATGAACGAGACTGATAGCAATTCTGATCACAAGAACAACTTCTTCTGCTCTTTAATCCGGGATATATTCTGTTTGCTTTGAAATCGGCCTGACACCAGTTTGAATACCCACCAGACCTGATATATTCCTCGTACAAAGCCGTGAGGTTCACTTTCTCTCCATAGGATAACAAATAGCTTTCATTTCTGAAGTCCTTCGCTAAGAGAATATTGTTGACATTTACAACCACATCCCATGATAGCAATGTCAGAAAAGCCTTATAGATTTTATCGTTGACATCGTAAGTATCAAATAAACGTACTCTTGTGTCTTCGAAAGATACGACATCACCCATTGCATCATTGGTGTATTGATCAAAACTGGCCTGTTTGGATGAATTCTTTCCGCGTGCTATATTATATTGAATTTTGAATGTATTCTGTTGATTGACATTTGTATTACACAGGAAGCAGAAAACGTTTTGGAAATGTTCATAAGGGTCCAAGTGGTTTTTGCATGCTGTTTCCATGTCTTCATCATAGATATCCCAGTCGCCAGTATGATTACATTCTGTAATTAAATTTGATCTTTCACACGGACGAGGAGAACTCCATTGGGAAGGGAAATAATGTATGAAACAGTCATATCGTTTCATATCCCCCAATAATTCATCAGCATACGAATAAATATTGAGATTTAATTCTCCTTTGCAATGAAGGAAGTATGACCATTCAATAAAGTCATTTTCGTCGTGGCATTTTGCACACTTTGAGTTCAAATAGGTAATATTTGTTTTTCTGGAATCTACAGGCGCTAGACGTTGAAAATTGAGATTTGCATCTTCTAGAGACACGGAACAGTCCATTTCGGGTTGAGGACACAAAGATACGATCCAGTATTGTTCAGTGTTTAAAAGTTTAGAAATATTACCGTCAATTGAATAAATTGGTTTGACACACTTGCTTAAAGATTTATCTGGACAACACCTTCCCCGTATTTCACAATCATCCGTACAAATACACTCGGGACAGTCCATTGATAAATTGATTTGACTGGAATTCTTCTTAGAACAGAGGGATTGTGTCCCACAATAATCAGAATATCTCGTCTCTAGGGTTCTCTGATTCTTTATGGAAAAGCCCCAGCTTACTACTGAATGTATCAAAGACAGGAGAACCATCCAAGTATAGAATCTCTTCATATTGAATATCACCTGTCAGCTTTAATTTTCAAATAAAAAAATTGAATAAGTGATAAAAGCTGAATATATGATGTATTATAATAAATTAGTACATGCTTTAGACTATTGTTAAATTGTTGATTTGAACAAACGTATACAATGGGATTCAGTATAAGAGTGCTTGATGGTCGAGGCCAATTTTAGACTGTATTGATCCTTTTTAGAAGAAGAGCTCTGCATAAAAATTTTTTTTTTTTAAATTCTAAATTTTAATGGAAAAATATATAGATTTTTTCTAATACATGTAGTTTAATAGTTTATATCTAAACAAATCATATCTTAAAATTTAAGGAAGATCTGATTATTAATTTGTAGACAATCCAGCCTCTTTTATTCGCCTTTTCCCTTTGTCAAAATGTTATTCTAAACACGTTCACAGCAATTATTGGATAATAAATGATTAGCTAAAAATGTCACAGGGTGAGTTAAACTTTGCAAGTTAATCTCGGAATACTCCTTGTTTAAGATTTTGGGGAATTGTAAAATAATTGTTGAAGCGACTGACTCATACATACTCTTTTCTGCATGAAAAAATTACATTTTTAAATTTTCTTAAATCTACTTAAAACTAACTGAAACTATAGTAATTACTAACCTTCAGTTCTCGTTTAATGAATGTACCAGAGCATTTGTAGATGATTTCGTTCTAACCTACATGTACATCCGGCGACTGAGTCATTAACTTCTTCCGCCAACTTGCCTGAAGTATTAATTTTATAGTTTAAATATTGAATGAGTAGATGATTATAATGTAGAACAATTCTAGCCAATCCAAACTGTTCCTGAGCAATCAGAAGCAGGCCTTGTCTTGTTCGTCATTAATTTGCAAAGCTATCAGTATGATGGAAATTTTATGACCCAATGAAAATAGTTGTAAGATTAAACAAATAAAATATATCGTATAACTGATCATAGGGAAACTTATCAATCATGGTCTTTTTGTGACTTCTCGCTTATTTTCGTATCTCAATTATATATATATATATATATATATATATATATATATATATATATATATATATATATATATATATATATATATATATCTTATAACTTTTTATTATCTCTCTTTAATGAATTCACAACTTATTAAAACGCTGGAATGACCGTAGCATTTTTTAAACGAGTTTCGACTTTAAAAGTAAAGAAAAAACATAATTCTGTCACCATAGTATTTCTTAGTAAATGTTAAATGTACTAATTTTGTTTTTAAAAATGAATCTTGATTAAAAACTATGATCCTAGGTATCCTAACGTCTCATTCGGTTTGGATAATTTTTGAGTAACTTGTGTCTAGTCCGGAATCTTAAGTCAATTTGAAAATCGTTGTAAATAGTTTTTTTAAAACTAGAAATATAGAAGCGAAGAGTGGGAAATACATAAATGCATAATAGGCTTTATTCAGCACCTGCAATCATGAGAGTGATCTATAATATAATATTAAAGAAATAACAGTCACAAAAGTTAAATTTTAATGTTTATCATTGGTAAATCATGTTTCTAAAAAAACGTTAAGGTGGAATAACACACCTGCAAAAAGTCACTCAAATTAACAGCAAGTTATTTGATTATGAAAGATATATAATGATAAATAAACTTTACATATGTGAAATAAGCGAAAACTTTGCAGTTTGAGGATAAAAAATGAATTTCTACAAAATTCAATTCAGTAAGTAACAACAAAAGAACCTCCGGGATTCGAACTCGGGATGTACGGATCTCAAGCCCGACACTTTATCCACTCGGCTATGGATTAATTTACATGTTTTTCTGGATAAAATCCTTTTAATGAAACGTAATGTCGTTCAATCAGAGGTCAGCCATTTTGTAATAATGTGTTATTCCACCTTAAGATAAACCGTTATTCACAAAAGAAGGGGGGCTGGAGGATTAAATGTACAGTATATATAATATTACTTGATTTTCTTTTTTTCTTTTTTTTTTTTTGTTAATTCGATAGGAAATATATCACAATATGGAGGTGTCCCATACCATCATAACCGATATAAATCAATAATGTAAACAGAATGAAATATAGCTGGATTTCTGACAGCATTTATATATTTACATAACAAAAAAATAAATAAATATCAAGTTGAGTTTCCCGTATTTTAAAAAAAAACATAGCGAATTCACAAATAAAAATGCATTTGTTTGAGAGAAAAAAATAAGTTGAACTAAGATACATACATAGAATTAAAGGTGAAGAGTGGAAATATAAATTTGAAGTTTTATCCAACAATCCTTACAGTGATGGGCATTTCCAATTCTTGCCAGATTTAAAAGAGATCGAGATCTTTAGAAACTGAACAATAATTTATTAATTTTGCGTTATTGTTATTGGTCACATCCTGCATGGTGAGTACCGGTGATGATTTCACCGATCAACTTCCAGATCTATGACCACAAAGTCTTGTTTCAACTACATTTCAGACAGGGGGTAGTGTTTGACAGTGATGAAACTTGTGAAGGAGAACTCGTGTGACTGAGAACCCGTGTGAAGGAGAATCTGTGTTCTGAATTAGTGTGTAGTTAATTTTTGTTAATTTCTGTTCTTTTCACCACTCGACAAAAGTTGGCCAACGATTTACAAGATTCGTATTTTTACGTCTTTATTTTAAATCTCTTTTTTCATATTAGGGGGTATGTTTCGAGTCCGTTCGAAATGTTTTTGCCCTTCAGCATTTTATCAAGAATATTTCAGTTTTTAACTATATGGACGCCAATTTTACCCTCCTATTGATATACGCTGGGGTTTTTTTTTTATCAATCATTGCTTAATAAATGGCATATCCTCTGTGTTTGCTTTGGGGTTTTTTTTTGTATTAGAAAAAGAAATAATTTATGTTCGGATGAGCAAAGCGAAAGAGAGCATAAATAATTAGTTTCATGTAACTCCGCATTGATATTTTAATGTGTGTGTCACAAACCTCCGTCCTATGTTAGTGTGTTGAATTGTCTGATTCCCGGCATACTCTAAAATCTGGCCTGGCCTGGCCTCATTGGCCTGGCTTCAAACTTGTCCTTTCCACACTTTTGGCCTCAAAATTGTCCTGACCCAAATTTTGACCTGATCTGAAAAATTGACCTGACCTCAAGTTTGACATGTACAAAAATATTTGGCCTCATTTTTCCCCCAGGTATTTTAAATTTTAAGATAATATTGATATTTGGGTCTAAGAAACAACCTGAAATATTTCCTCTTTTGTTAAAGTATGACAAAGGTTATCTGATTTTTTAGAGGTTAGCGTATACGCTAATCGCTTTATGTCATGTAACCAAAACCCGGAAAGTTCGTGAAAGCGCTACATATGATGAATCAAAGTATTGAGAGTACTTAAAGCTGGGCCAGTTTGATATGTGCAACTTTTTGAAAAAGAATGACAAATTATCTCTATTTTTAACGAATATAGCGATCATATTATCTAATGAAGCAAGCATTTCGCCGAGTTTTTATTCAGAGTTGATAAAACAAACCCTGATATATTTAATGACAACAGTTATTTATTTACTAGATTCGCAGTACATTGTAAGAATAAACATTTGAAAAAAGGAATATTGAAGCACATTGCGTAATAAGATGAAATTGTCCTCTGGCTTTCTATGCACTAAATTTGATGGTTTAATGTGAAATACAAATATAAACAAATGTGTGATTGCCAGTTGTAGACACTACCGTGCCCCTCCTACAATTATATTACACGTGACTTTTGCTATTAAGCATAACGGTTTATTTCACTTGTGGGATATTAGGATTCCCGCCATATTGTAAGTAAATTTGACTCGAACGATGATTTGATTAATTTTAAATGTAATCCTTTACTCAACACAAATTGAGTTCAAACACTTAATATGCACATTTAATCCTAACAATTAGTAGACATTAGAAAAAAAATTATATTTTAATTTGTTATTATTCCAATTCATTTTAGAAAGACAAAATATGAAACGCATTGGTATTCCAAGAATGTGAGGGTATTGACCTGTCTTACACTAAATATATGATTTTTTTTCTGAGCTTGTGTTACATTAAACATTTATTGATGATGATTTCATTTGGTATAGGTTAGGAGTGCTCGTGGGAAATGATATTTCGTTATCATTGGACTGTCGAGACGGCAATTTCAATTCATCACTTTGACATTTTAATGTTAGCCGCGCATGTACATGTATTTAGAAACATATTTTAATGTTAAGAGATAAAACCCATTTTTAACAAAAGAATTTTATTTGAGAAATTATCATACCTACTTAACAATGTAATAGAGATATTAAAGTTTTAGTCCTAACATATTGTTAAAAGTCATTGTTTAATAAATACTGGTATTCGTCAAAATATAAGGAAACCCGAGTTCACCTTTCACTAATGCATATGGTAATCCATTTTCCACGGTTTCTACTACCTGTATTCTCAAATGTGACATTAAATTTTGTGTATTAGCATTCATATAGGGAACATCTTTACAAAGAAATAAATCAAAACGGGTTGCATATTTGTTGTTGGTTGTAAAATAAATTCTTCAATTAATTTTTATAGTGACTATTATTTCATGAAAAGTTCGATATGCTCTAAACATTTGGTAACTTTTGTGAAATTTCACTGGTTAACAAATTTCAAATTTAGGTCACACACCTTGGATCGATTTTCATAAATTATTTTGATAGATGCTGTCATTAGACATTAATACCCGCCCAAAGTGTTTGCCCCTAAATAACACTGTTTTGTACCAGTTTTAGTAAAAACTAGAGCCGAGCTTATGCAAAGCAACGAGGAGGTCTTCCGTTGCAGCTCCGTGTCGAAAAAGATTGTCAATATGATAATAGTCATAATGTTATATACTAGTGCTTATAAATGAGTAAATGGAAAGCATGTATCAGCCTCTTATTGAAGAGGACAGCAATTCCAATCCAGTAATAATTCGGTCATGGAAACAACACGTAGTTTCTGTTTTTAGTACATTTGACAGTGTATTAATGGTTAAAAATGTGTGCGAAATACATGTATCAAGATCGAATTTATCAACAACTGCTACTCAGCAAATGCCATATTTATAATAATACATTTTTGCCGCAAAGAGATTGACCGATCAAAAGATTTTAGATCCAATTTATGATTTCTTCTCGTGAAACTAAAACCGGATTTGACACAAGAAGGAGACAACATAGATCTTGACCGTTAAATTATTAACTAAGTTTAACATCACATAAACGACAAGCACTGTTTATGTGAAGCATGATCTAGATTCTTGCCATGAGAGAGAACACACGGTCCAGACTACAGTGTATTAAGTTGTATGCTTTGACATTGACTCTCTACCTAGACATTTTAGGCCCTTTTCGCAAAAAAAAGAACAATCTGAGTTATACTGCAATGTACCTGACATCATTTAAATGGTGTCCCTCTCAAAGGAGCCAGTTCATTTTGCGGAAGAAGTAAAAGCGCTGATCAGAAAACATACACACACATCAAACTAATTTGGTGGAAAAAAATATCAACCATTCGAGTGGGAGTGCAGTTTCTGTTTTTAGTACATTTGACAGTGTATTAATGGTTAAAAATGTGTGCGAAATACATGTATCAAGATCGAATTTATCAACAACTGCTACTCAGCAAATGCCATATTTATAATAATACATTTTTGCCGCAAAGAGATTGACCGATCAAAAGATTTTAGATCCAATTTATGATTTCTTCTCGTGAAACTAAAACCGGATTTGACACAAGAAGGAGACAACATGTGATCTTGACCGTTAAATTATTAACTAAGTTTAACATCACATAAACGACAAGCACTGTTTATGTGAAGCATGATCTAGATTCTTGCCATGAGAGAGAACACACGGTCCAGACTACAGTGTATTAAGTTGTATGCTTTGACATTGACTCTCTACCTAGACATTTTAGGCCCTTTTCGCAAAAAAAAGAACAATCTGAGTTATACTGCAATGTACCTGACATCATTTAAATGGTGTCCCTCTCAAAGGAGCCAGTTCATTTTGCGGAAGAAGTAAAAGCGCTGATCAGAAAACATACACACACATCAAACTAATTTGGTGGAAAAAAATATCAACCATTCGAGTGGGAGTGCACTGCATACGCACAAGTTCGATTTGTAAAGTTCGCCCGAATGAAAATCTCCACAATCTACAGATTTTGAATCAGATCACAGCTATTCATCTTCTACTGCCCGAATCTAAACAATTGTTTTTTAACAGATCTTGTACTTTCGAATATCAACAAAACTTGTTTAAAATTCACACGTTCCCATGGAAATGAAAGATATAAAAGTAATAGCAATGAGTTTGCTTTTACAATGAATCGAACGACCATACAAAAAAACTACAAAAGCGATCATGTTACCGTTTCTCTCTTAGGTCCTGAATCTAAACATAATCTTTTTAAAAATTCACGTGCTTTTAAAATAATCACTGACTCCTTCAATTCCGGACATCGATTAGCGAGTTGTTTTTGTTTTTTTTTCTTGTTTTTTGGTTGTTGTTTTTTTTGTGCGAGCCCCTCTCGTATACATGTAACATTGCAACACGAAACTTTGGTTTGAAATTGCCTTACAATAAACGCTTGGAATGTATTAAAAAATTCTCGATGTTGGATCTTGTTCAATTAATGCATTCAAATTCTCTCTCTCTCTCTCTCTCTCTCTCTCTCTCTCTCTCTCTCTCTCTTTTGTACAACTTATAAGAATACTTGTAACATTTTATACACTAATACTCTAGTTTGTGTTCGCCAAATATTAATTCATAAGACATGTTGATCTGGCAGAGTGTGAATGTTGTCTAAAAAGTGTTGAAGTCTGTCCTGTGAATGCATTAAAATCTCAGCAGTAATTAACGGAGATAATTATGGGTGAATAAATTAATCTTTAAGTTGAAACGCTAGTCGATTTTACATCAACCGGTCAAAATTTCGGCGTTGTATTGTATTTAATCAATTAACATGCACATGTGTGATAGGGACACGAAGCCTGAAGTGTGTATTAGACTACCGCAGATCTTTTGTCCACTCGTATGGGATTTACAAGGGATGGTTTATGTAAATGTTTTCACAAATCACAGTGGCCGTGTTGGGTTTAAAATGTTTGCAGTTTTATTAAATGTTTTATTTTAAACAATATAAATATTTCATGACATCGACAAGATCTCAAAGAACACCTTTTATTAAAAGAGTTGAAACTAAAACAGACTTCATCACTAACAGGTTTATCTTCTTTTTTTTTGTTGATCTCAAACATTATCTTACCCAGTTTTTAGAACATTTTAGACTTACAAACCCACCACTGATAGATATGTCTGACTATGCTTAACATGGGATCAGAGACATAATGTGTTATTTATGTCTCTGATGGGATTAATAATGCTTTTACTAATTCTTAATTTACACTCTATCGTTTTAAATCAATTTAAGGATAAATTAAGTTTTATACATAATCGACATTCAAACAATTTTTTGTGTTTGCGATTAAATAAAAACCATGTACATGTATGTAAGACGCGAGTCTTGTGTATTAGATCACCGCTGACCGCTAGGTTGTCCAGCCGCGACCGATCTCCTCTGTCGCGGGCAAGGGGTGAGTTGGTAATGACAAACACAACGAAGAACCCAGGTACATGTAGATTTGAAATGCTTGCATTATAATGATTAAAATGCATTACATAGGTATTCTTTTTTTAGACTTAAGTACCCACAATTGATATATGTCTGACGATGTTTGAGATTGGGAATTATATTGCTTTAAATTGTGATTTCTTAAACACTCTATCGGATTGATCAATTTCACGATGACTAAACTTTTATATGAAATCAAAATTGAAACAATTCTGTGTGTTTACGGCTAAATGAACCCATACAAGTAAGATGCAGATCTTGTGTATTGGATAACCGCTGACCGCTAGGTAGTCCGGCCGCGAACGATTTCCTCGGCCGCGGGCGAGGGATGCGTTACGTAATGACACACACAACTAATAATCCAGGTAGACTTGAAATGCTTGCAGTAAAATGACTAAAATATATTTCATAGAAGTTATTTTTTTAATCCAATTAATGTATTACGCTATAGAAAAGAAAAAGATTGTTTATATTTTCTCATTCTCGTTTTTCTTAAGGATTCTCCTCTAGAAGACCTAATTAGAAATGACCAAATATAAAACCAAGAAAAACATGTATACTCTAAAAACAACCTCTCTCTAATTAATTAAATCATTCCGTATAAGCTGGTACGCTTTCAGTTGGTAATTTATGTCAGTTGAGCGCACAAAGACTATTTGCTTACTTGCAAAACGAAAACGAGGTACATGTTAACAAGACAAGCTTTTTACACTCATATTACGCAATACCGGTACAAAAAAATTTTGTAACGACATTAATAACATCATAATTAACAACTTTTCTTGCGACAGCTGTATCAAAATATTAACCATATTTGAGTTATAAAGCGAAGACTTTTAAGGGCTCTAGGCCCCTTATTTAAAGGGCCAGCCCTTTTTCAATAGTGTCAATTGAAAGCCCTTAATATTTTGCACATTTTTTGTTCTGTATGTGTTCAGAAAAAATTTTTAACTAAAAATATACAAGACAAAAACACGACAAAAATCAGCATTTTTTTAAACATAAAATTTAAATTAATTTTTTGAAACTTTAAATGGAAAAAATCGTAAAAACAAAAGTCGGAGGACAATGTTCAAAGTATCTATTTTCAAGATTTATGACTTTGAAATACATGACACGGATGGGTTCAGAGACTTTGCGTTCACAGGAATGCCTATATTTTTTTGAAAAAGGGGATTCACTCGGCAGTTGATGTTGAGAATTTGAAATTTCCAATGTAACCTGAAAATTTGAACGTAATAGGACAAGAAACAAGCGAGATATTTGAGTTTTAAAAAACGTCTAGAAGAAAAATAAGAATAATAGGGAACAGAATCAGTACAAGTTCTTCCGTTGAAAACGGAAGACCTTAATGAAGGCCACCTGCACATTATACACATGAGCGGCCTTTTATGTACAATTTTTGGTTGAACTATTTGCATGTGAATTTTAAAGTTCATCAATTGTCTTTTCATTTTATGTCATAGAAAGTATGGTCTATATAAAAATTACAAACAAAATTAAATTATCCCCCCCCCTCTCGGCGGTTGCCGGCTTAATTTAGATTTGCTTCTATATCGTGTGCACGGATTAAGAGAAGGGTTGGGAGTGAGGGGTCCAAACCCTCCCCCTTCCCACTTGAAAAAATCATTTATATTAATACATGTAGTAAAATTACCACAATCACACCTCGGACCCCAAACCCCCACCCCCTGCAAACACAATTACATGTATTACTTTGCCCCCCCCCCCCCAAACACACACTCCTCATAAATAAATTAACATCAGAATATTTTGATAACAACGAAAGCCTGTACATGTAGTTTAGTGCGTTATAATCAAAATTCTTCCATAGTGACGTTTTATAATTTTAAAGTTTTACAATACATGTATTTGGCAAAAAAAAATAAGTTTTTAAAATGTTTTTAATCTTAAAGCTGAACACCGCTCGTAAATAGGCACTGTCCACTATATTTCTCTTTTATCACTGCTGTCCCTACAATTCTCATATAAGTGGCAGACCTCTAAACAGTTCAGAGTACTTCGCTGTAGAGGTCCCATCTGTGTGGACGTACATCTTGCCTCGCCGTGTTACTCGGTCGCGATGAAATTATCAAATCTTACCCTTTTTTCAAGATAAGAGAATACTAACATCAAATTAATTGGTCAATTCATTATTTACAAACAGAATATGCACATAGTTTAAGAAATGGATGCATAAAATCCAAAGACGACGAAAGGAATACTACATGTCGGCCACGAGTTTCAGGTGTGCAATCGGGTGTAACGAGATCGAAGGGTTTATATACCAGATACCTGTGTGACGGTGCCTATTTACGAGCGGTGTTTAGCTTTACGTAAAAATTAGAAAAGCACAAGCAGCATTTGAACTCTCTACACAAACGTAGTTAACCAACTGCACTTCACTGTTAGGTAACATTATTTTGGGGGGAATAAATTACATTTATACTTTATTGTCAATTTAAATAGGGAGTACATCACAATATGCAGGTGTCCTGTACCACCTTAAAGCTGAAATGCATGTTGCAAGTAAATAATCTTTGTCCGAAGTTATGTACACAACACAGGTCTACAGGTCGCATTAGTGGGTAGGCCTTCTAGTTCTTCGGTTAGATGTGTTTCACGTGGTGTATATACCGGTGTAACGGTTTTTCAAGTTACAAATAAAATAATCATCTATTAATTCGTGAGTTCGCTTAGGTTTCCTTCCTAAGAATCAAGTAATAATCAACAAATGCAACGAAGCCTTTAACTGCCAATATAACACGCTGTTATTATAAGATTTTCCTAGGGCCTACCTTGGCTATTTGATTGTAGAACAACTAACAAAGAATCAAAATACAAAATCAACCTCTAATCAACTAACCGTAGACTGTGGATTAAACCAAACAATTCTGTTTGCTACCACTGTGCTACACAACCACTATCAGTTCACGCATACACGGCCAGTCAAAAGTCACCAAGACACAATCGAAGTCACAAAGACACTATCAAGTCACCAAGACACAAGTTACAGAAGCAGGGTTAAGAACTGAGTGGTCTAGCTAACAATTCTGTTGCTTTCCGACACAGCTCAAATCCCTTTTCTGTAGAACTCTAACCGAATAGTTTCACCAGAAGACCGTTCGAGTCGTTCGCCGACAGAAGACTGACTAAGAATGATAGGGTGGCTGTATATATACCCTGCAAGTTCTCACTGATTGGTCTAATCATGCATCATTTCTATTGGGTATACTAAATATCACTGATTGGTCAAAAATAGAGACATATGATTGGTTAAACACATGATACATTTCAATCCGGAAGTAAAATCATTACACCGGTATGTGTTTTTCCATATGCAGAATAGGATTAATTAAACGTTTCTTTTGTGATGATCAGCTAAAGAGATTCATATTGTGCTCTAATTGGATTATCATTATGATGTTGACCAATATAGGTAAGCATAATACATGTAGTACTAGCACAATATTATTAGAAACACCGGTATACATTAGTTTTACTTTCACTTTCTAAATAAGGGATCTCCCTTTGCCAGCATACTGCATCATCATCTTTTAATATTTATCGATAAATAATCTCATCTTTGTTACCTATCCTATCACATTTGTACAGTTTCCGTCATTTTAATTGCAAAAGATTTTTTTTTTCATTTGTCAGACTTACACTATTAAGTTGACCCCATATTGACCCTGTGACATATTGTATAAAATTTGTGTATTCAGGTAATTAAGTGTAGAGACTTATCATGTCTATATGAGTTATAATAGGGAGGAAGGGGTCTTTTTTCTTAATGTATTATGATGCATCAAATAAAATGTAGGCCATAACCCTATGGGTTTGTTGTCTTTAAACCACCCCACCACCCCCTGAAATGGGAAATGATGATAAACTTTGATAATTTTTAACCTTGAGATCCCCCATCCCTAAACCGTATTTATTCTTGCTCTTCGTGCGCATCAAATTGTATATAGGTTTTGCCCCATTGGAGACACCCTGACTTTCCAGAACTGGACATAATAAAGTAGTTTATCTTCTCAAATGTAGTGTTTGATCCATGTGGGTAATTCCTAGCTAGCCTAATGATGATCCTGCTTTGTTTAGGAGAATTTACAATTGCCCCGAATACATATAACATTTTGTTTATCTTATCGATAAAAATTAAAAAGCAATTTCCAAAATCTTTATATGCATCTAGAGAAAAATACCAATCAAGAAATGATTTTAAATTTGCTACTATACACATGTAAGAATGTAAAAAGACTCTGAATCTGATGGGGGTGTGGAGGATAAACATTTAATTTTAAATATTTATTGTTATTTATTTTAACTTGAATATTAGACAGAAAAAAAAGACTTCTGACCATATCTCAATAGATCATTTGTCAATTATGCAAGGTGTAATGTGATTTTTTTTAAAGAAAAACATTATTTACTAGTTTATTAATTTTTTAGACCCCAAACTATATTTCAATTATAAAAGATCACTCGCCAGTTAAGAAGAGTGTAAATGTAAGGTTATTTTTAATTTTAAGAGAAAAAAACCGTCAATTTATTTAAAGTCTAAGGAGAGATACGTACATGTGTGGATCCAGAAAATTTTTCATGGGAAAGGGGGGGGGGCAACTGTTATTTGAGTTTGCCGGGGGGGGGGGGGGGGTATATTTTTGGCAATTTTATAAATTATATGTTATTTAAAGAAATTTGAATTTTGAAGGGGGATTTGGACCCCTGACCCCCATCTAGATCCGCGCAGGGGATAAATGTTAATTTCATGCTACTATTTGTCTACCAGGATTAAATTTAATTTTTCAAAATCTTATTGCACATATATAGGACAGTCCCTATCATATTCCAAGATATGATAATGTGTCTATTTAGTATTCATTAAATCATAAGAGGAGTTCTGGGATCTAGGTTTTTTTAGGAGTTATAAACGTCATTTTTCTGCTACTATTTGACTACCAGGATTAAATTTAATTTTTCAAAATCTTATTGCATATCTATAGGACAGTCCCTATCATATCCCAAGATATGATGTGTCTATTCATTAGATCATAAGAAAAGTTCGTTCTGGGATCTAGGTTTTTTTAGGAGTGATAAACATCAACTTTCTGCTACTTTTTGACTACTAGGATTTAATTTAATTTTTCAAAACCTTACTGCACATCTAGAGGACAGCCGCAAACATATCCCAAGATTTGATGTGTTTATTCATTAAATCATAAGAGGAGTTCTGGCATCTAGGTTTTTTTAGGAGTTATAAACGTCAATTTTCTGCTTTTATTTGACTCCCTGGATGAAATTTAATTTTTTAAAACCTTACTGCACATCTTAAAGACAGCCCCTATCATATCCCAAGATATGATGTGTCTATTCATTAAATCATAAGAGAAGATCTGGGATCTAGGGGGTTTTTTAGGCGTGATAAGAGGAGTTCTGGGATCTAGGTTTTTTTAGAAGGTTATAAACGTCAATTTTCTGCTTATATTTGACTACCAGGATTAAATTTAATTTTTCAAAACCTTATTGCATATCTGAAGGACAGCCCCTATCATATCCCAAGATATGATGTGTCTATTCATTAAATCATAAGAGGAGATCTGGGATCTAGGTTTTTTTTTAGGCTTGATAAACGTCAATTTTCTGCTACGAAGTGACCCTGGATGAAATTTAAATTTTTAAAACCTAAATGACTGTCAATAGGACAACCCCAATCATATCCCAAGAGATGACATAGCTCCTCCAAAAGTTGTAAGAGGAGTTATAGGAACCATACTTTTTTTTGCAAACAAACGTCATTTTTGTTGCCCACAGATCCCTGTGTAAAAAAATTCTGAAACCCGATCACACTTTAAAATGACACCCCCAAACATATTCTAGAAGATCATTTGACTACTGCAAAATATGTTGACGTTTTGGAAAGCAGATTTTTTGTTTAAAAAAAAAAAAAAAAAAAAAAGTCATTTTTCAGCCACCAAATGACCCCCTGGACAACATTGAAATTTCTGAAACCTTATTGCGCATCTATAGGATACCCCAAAACATATTCCTAAAAATGATTTGTCTATTGTTGAAAATGTAGGAGGAGTTCGAGGAAGAAGGTTTTTTTTAACCAGTTATTTGACCCCCAGGACTACCAGAGAATTTGTGAAGCCTTTTTACAAAACAACATGATACCCCAAATCAAACTCCAAGAGTTCAGTTTGCTGTTTTATAAGATGTAAGAGCAGTTTAAGAAAGTAAAAGGTGACAGACGGACGGACAGACAGACTGACGCCGGACAAAAAGTGATCAGAAAAGCTCACTTGAGCTTTCAACTCAGGTGAGCTAAAAAAAACAGTTGTTGAAATATTGTTATATGCATCAAATATAGCTGTCATTTTATGTGTCAATCTTTTGATAAATGTTCAAATATTCTTAACGAACTATATCAGTATTTCTTTTAAAAGAGATAAAGAATGTTTTAAAGATCAAGTAAGATTATGAACAGCATAAAAATATTAATTGTTAACATTTATACACAGAGATTCATTATTAAGAAAATCATGTTCATTGTTGCTGATGTTTGTCTAAGCTATTAGTAAAATCTCAACTTCGATTTCAGACAAACATTTCTTGAAGATAACGATAGAAATGAAATAAATCTAACATAGAAATACAATTTTTTTTAAATTTCTTGAAATAAACTCGCATTAACACCAGTTATTGATTCCAGGAAATAAATTGTACTCCTCTCTTACACATTTATTGAACATATTCAAAGTGTACAATGATTAACATTTTTAACAATCATATACAATCATCTACAACATCTAGTTTTAATACATTTTCATATAAAACAGGAATAAATTGATATTTAAGCGTAGTTAGGGGGAATAACCTGTACTAGCATATTACTTTTGGTGATGTAGTAATACGCCACCATATTCAGTTCTTTACTTTGCGCTATTTTTTATTGTGTCTTGTGAATTAAGTTTTATACTACAAATGCTATTTTTATTCTGAATCTGTTAATGCAGCTCAAGTAGAAAACATGGCATTTTGTTATAATAAATACATTTTCTACTGTAAATGGGTTATACTATTTAACGTAGATTTAGTTAAATTAATTTGTTGTAATCAATTCCCTTTAAATTGTGTATATCAACAAAAATAAAGTATACAGTATGTTAAATACCACCCTTAAATGAATCATTACAATAACTTTTAAAGAAATACCACTAGAAAACAGAGTTCCATCTTCATTCTCTTTAGCTGGCAAACACATTAATTTAATGGGATCTATTTTATCTTTTATTGCTGGCGATTTGCAACATTTTTAACAATTAACACTCTTTGCCCATTCCCCAATATTTTTTTTTTAATACCTACTTTTATATTTCTGATCCAAACTAGGTGACAAGTAGAATCATACTATGAATCAAACAATAAATATTTTGCTTATTTAACCAAACATTTCATTTCAACTTGAAAGGACGACAACAAAAATCAAAGGTTTTAATAAATACATAAACAAGAGGCCCAGGGGCCACATTGCTCACCTGAGCAACAATAGCCTTATATCTGATCAAATTAGCATTACAGTATCAAAATCAAAATATCTTGACAACTAAGTACAGTAGATCTTGCTCAACAAATTTAAAACATCTGCCGATTTTTATCCACATATTTTTATGGTAAATACATAGCCCCTTTTGTTGTTGTACCTGTAAGGAGATTTTTCTCTATTCCTATATAACCCCCCCCCCCCCCACTTTGTGGCCCCACTTTTCTCTAGGGAATCATGGTTTGATTAAACTTTAATCTGCACAACCCGTGCTTTTACACCAGTTACTACTTTTTGGACTGAAAACTTTCCCAGAATATTTTTAAAGATTTTCTCTATATATTCCCATGTAAAAATTCATCCCCCATTGTGGCCCCGCCCTACCCCCTGGGACCATGATGTAAACAAACTTGAATCTACACTATCTGAGGATGCCTCCACAAAAGGTTGAGCTTTTCTGGCCTAATAGTTTTTGAGAAGAAGATTTTTAAAGATTTTCTCTATATATTCCTATGTAAAAATTCATCCCCCAATTGTGGCCCCACCCTACCCCGGGGACCATGATTTAAACAAACTTGAATCTACACTATCTGAGGATGCCTGTGCTCAAATTGGAGCATTTCTGGCCTAATAGAATTTGAGAAGAAGATTTTTTTCTATATATATTATGTAAAAATTCATCCCCCCATTGTGGCCCCACCCTACCCCCGGGGACCATGATTTAAACAAACTTGAATCTACACTATCTGAGGATGCTTCCACTCAAATTTGAGCTTTTCTGGCCTAACAGTTTTTGAGAAGAAGATTTTTAAAGATTTTCTCTATATATTCCTTTGTAAAAATTTACTCCCCCCCCCCCCCATGTTGGCCCCACCCTACCCCCGGGGACCATGATTTAAACAAACTTGAATCTAAACTATCTGAGGATGCTTCCACTCAAATTTCAGCTTTTCTGGCCCAATAGTTTTTGAGAAGAAGATTTTTTGAAATATACCTACAAATTTTAAATAATTCTAAATTATCTCCCCTTTAGAGAGGGTGTGGCCCTTCATTTTAACAAACTTGAATCCCCTTTACCCAGTGATGCTTTGTGCCAAGTTTGGTTGAAATCTGCCCAGTGGTTCTAGAGAAGAAGATGAAAATGTGAAAAGTTTACAACGACAACGCCGACGTCAACGCCAACGACGACAGACAACGGACAAATTTTGATCAGAAAAGCTCACTTGAGCTTTCAGCTCAGGTGAGCTAAAAACTGTAAATGGAAAAACGACAATAAAAAACTTGACAACATAAAATATAATGGAATAAGCAGAACATAAAATTTACACAATAAATTGTTACTTGCGAGTAGGAATTTCAAGAAAATAAAAAATCGTTTTCTTCTTTTAACTTTTGACAATTCACATTTGAGTTGTGGTAGTGTGATTTGCTGTTGTTGAATTAACATTTTGAGAACTTCTAATGTGTAGTTGATAACGTTTATCTTTCAATAGTTTGAAAACTCTTTTATTACAAATAAAGGAAACGAATATAATCACTCCTTGGGCACCATTAACAATTGTAGCCAAAAATGTAAAAGGGGATACATTGAAAAATCCGTCCACAATCATAAAAAGCCATGACACACCAGTCATTAGAAACAGTTTCATGAAAATGGTAAAGTCATGCCTGTCTTGAGTGCTCTGAACCTTCGGTGTATTTCTTATGTAATGAAAAGTGATGGAGAACATAACTATATTGAAAATAATTTGTAGGAATATTGGAAGGATAAACATTATAATTAAAGCTTTATGACCAAGCAGGAAACATTTACTTCCTCCATATCCAAACTGTATGGACTTAATGTTCGTGTGAGCCAGTAGTATATTCAAGGCTACAGGAAGCAATGGTAACAGAAAAGACGCCATACAGTACTTTATGAATAGTTTTCTATCAGCAGATACATCGCCGTGATTTAGAGCATTCCTCACAAATAATCTAAACATGTGAAAACAACAGGTATTGGTACATGTAAACACAGTTAACCAAAAGTAATGAGTGAATCCCCCAATCCATGCACATGCAATCTCGTTGGTAATGTACGCTTGGATAATGAAGAAAAGCTGTGCCAGAAAAAGCGAAAAGGCATAGCACATTGTGTTTTTGCCTGGTACTGTTCTTAAAACAGGAAAAAAGGAATAAATCAAAATTGTTGCGAGCAAGCACAGAAGAGAAAGAATGGTGCAGATATAAGTTACAACCATTAATCCAACTTTTATGTTTCTTTTTTGATCTGACGGAAAATATACCTTCTTTTTTCTCTTGTATGATTCTGCACATATCCGTACTCCTCCATTATTTTCATTTACAAATTCATTTAAATTGTATCTATTTTCAACTGACTTAACATATATGCTACTGTAATCTTCAGATGGAACGTATTCGTCTGGTTCTAATTTGATCTGTTTGCAAACAAGTAAATTATTAATGTTATATGAATATTTTGAGGAAGCAGAAGTGTTTTTCATGAAACACTCTTTAGAGTTTATCTTTTTCTGATGATCATGAATTGGAAGAAACCAGGCCTCTAAGCTCTGTTGAAATTCAAGCACGACACCCTCAAACTTAACTGTTATATTCGTTAATCCTAACAGGTGCATTTCCAAACGGTTTCTGTTGATTGGAAACTGCTTATTTTGTACTTTGATTCTGATGTAAATCAAACATATTTCTGTCGATAGTCCCACGAGATCAGTACACGATAAGTTTGAATAAACATATTTATCTTCTATATAAAGGTCCCCTTCTTTTATTTCTTTCTGAAGAATTTCTTGCAAATTAGCTATAACATAACGCAAATTGGTGCGAGTCGAATTTGAGTGCATGAGAACTCTCAGCGCTACATTGTACTGTGCTTCAATGGCGTAAGGAACAAAATACGAACATGTGTCATTCATCAGCAGTTTTCCTCTCGAACACAGCAATCTTCTGCATTTGTTCTGAAATGAATATTTACGTAGATTGAAAAAAAAATAACAATGTATGTCAATAGATTTATATAGAGAATGCTCTTGTTTATTTTCCTCAAAACATTCTAATCAAATCTAGTCAAATCTTATATTCCAGTTTGAATAACTACAAAAGTATATTTGGGATCTATACATCCTGCTTACAATCCCTTCCTAACAATACTGGATTCACGATCAACTGTATTTTTTCTCATTCAACATACAATGAATTCTTTGATAAAGGTGCATGGTCCGATTTTTTTTTAATTACTGTTACAGAAATTTTTCATAGAAAGAGCTAATAATCATAGAAAGTTACACACTGTCGCCTATACACACAATGAGAATTTTTATTTGATAGAAACATTCAAAGTAAAGGAAAATAAATTCTGTACGAGAATACAAAAAAGTAGATGCGCCATAGGAGTATTTAGAAAAGGGAACAGTTAGGTTTCGTCCCTTGAATGATTAAGTTTTTTCAACCTGCATTGTTTTTTTGATTGTAAACAAAAAAGAAGAAGAAATATTCCGGAACATAATGTACCTAGGTTTGTTTTTATTTGCCGAAACATTTTTGAACTTTTACATTATTTATTGAAAGTAAATGTCAAATGCGTGAGACAATCATATTGGCCTTAACGGCGGGAATAATGCGGTACCCTCTTTCATGTAAAGTTTGGTTTGTGAATAAATTTTGTATATCTTTTTTATCATATAAATATGGCTAAATTGAAACGTAAAATTTGATATAAAACTGGACCACGCTGCTTTAAATTCCTTCCATGAAGCAATAAACAACGTATTTATAATTAGTTTATCACAACTAAGTCATACGTGCAGTAACACTAGATTTTTAAACGTTCAATCATACACAATAATCATAAATTATGACCATTATTTAATGTGACCTAGATAGGAAACGGAAAAAGAATCTTATTTCCATTACATCATTTTATCTCATCATTTCATCTCTCGAAACTTGCCCACCCAGTTCCTACGGTCTTCATTTATTTTATCCCTGCTTTGTGGTTTACAACATTGGTTTTTTTCTTTAAAATGATGTGATACTCACAAATATATTAGATTATCATGCACGCTGTTGTGTATTTTAAAACTGATGTGCTTTGAGTTAAATAAAGATGGCTTAATAAGGAGTTTAAAAAATATGTCCGTCACCGCAATTGTATTGTTCTTGTCAATAACGTGTTTACAAGTTAAAAAAAATACCGTGTATGTATCCTTGAACTCTGATCTGCTACATCCTGTTATTTGTCTGGTGGGATGCTCTTTACTAGTATCTGACATTCCAAACAAATTCCTTAAGGAAGGCAATAGTGGCTGTTCTATGTAATCTACCTCACTAACAACTTTATCAATATTGATTTGATAACTTAGATCATAACTGATATACAATGTATTGCATGTTTTACAATATTTGTTCTTAAAGGGATAAGAATGTACATCCAAATTACCATTTTCACAGTTATATTTGTCTGAATTGCTGAAATCTAGATCTTGCATGTAGCAATTTGATATGGGTTCTTCAAAAATCTCGCTGTTGCACAGATCACAAATTGGATTTTTATACATTGAATTTTGTGAATTTGCCATTAAGTTTCCGTTCATACTTTCACACATGAATCGAACACTTTCAGACAATGATTTGACAACTCCTGTCTGATTGCATATATCAATGGTCCATCGATCAGTTAGTTCGCAACTGTCCACCAAATATGTAGTGATATAATGTAGAGAACAATCTTTTTCACTCGCAGTCTGTAAAACTGCCGATATTGAAGGCTTGAGTGCAGGAAAAAATAAATTCGGACAAACTAGGCTCACGTTCCATACCATTATATCCGTCAAATTTTGATAGTTCGGCTCTTGCTGGTTGTGACAAATATAACAGTAAATATTGAAATAAGTTTCTTGTGTTTGAATATTGATCACCGGAATATTTAGAAGATCGACATTAAAATTCTTTTCACATTTGAGTTTTATTGAAGGATACCTGTAATTTATCGGACATTTCCTAATCATAAAATAATACGATGTTAAAAATCTATCGTCAGATCGGTGCTTGATGTATGCTGCGGAGCATACCCTGCGTTGAAAGTATGCAGCATCGGGGCAACAGGAGGCAGATTTATAACAGTTGTCGTCACAACTACAGTCTCTCCTTGCTTTGAAGCCGGGGAATATTTTGTCAACTCTGTGTTCCTCTGAACACCAGTTACGATAACCACCTGACCTGACGTACTCCTCATATAGAGCGGTCAGATTCACAGCGGCCTCAAAATCTGGTGATTCATTCAAAGTATCATTACCACTAAGACTTTTGTGTAGGCTCTCAGCCAAATTCAATGATAATAATGTTAAATTAGCCATGTATCGTGATTTTTTGTCATTTGTCCCATTATATTCTTCTGAAAAAAGCACTAAAGCATCATCGAATTGCAACAGCTGTTCGTGGTACTTATCGTAGTTCATCAAGTAACTCGATATGTTGTATTTACTCTCAAATGAAATAGGTGTTTTGTTAGATTCCGTGAGTTTTAAAACTTTTCTTTGTTCCTTTCCCGTATTACAAAGAAAGCAGAAGACATTTTGGTAAAATTTATACGGTTTTCGGTAATCTGCGCATGCGTCTTTGATTTCTTTATCATACACATCCCAGTTCCCCGTAATATTACATGTCGAGATCAAGGAGTTCATTTCACAGTCCCGCTGGAAAATATTTAAAGGCGGTGTGAATGTTAAAGTACAGCCATTTTGCAGAATATCGTTCCATAGACTAGGTGTATCCGTATAGTCATCAATATCCATTTCTTCATACGGACAGTCTATGTAATATGTCCATGATATAGTTTCATTTTCACCGTGACAATTAGAGCAATTTATATTTGCATAGGTCCTGTTTGTAACAAATGAATACACCGGTATTTGATCCAGGAAGTTATTTTTTGTAATCGGTTGAAGGCAGATTTCGTACAGATCTGGACAAGAAGAAACCATCTGATAGCTTTGATCTTGGTTTAAAATGTTCCGTGGAATCATGCTTGGAATGCAGGTGCTGTAGGATTCGTCTAGGCAACAATTACGGCTCAAGTCACAATATTTCGAACAAGAACACGAGAGACAGTTGTGGAAATCGCGAGTCTTGGATATCTGTGGATGACTTTTATCGTCCATCGTCGAGCAAAGAGGTTCGCTTCCACAATACTCCGAGTATTTTAAAATAAGTCCCGACATATTGTGTACATATTTATTCATACAATACACAGTGTTTGAAACAGTAAGAAATATTAAAACAATCATATAATCCATCCTGTTCATTTCTTTCCAGTATTTTCTAAAACAGAAAATCGAGCCAGTTAACAATCAACATCCAACCCTTGACATAGCCAGTTTGAAGCTTGGAGAACGTATTGCATTTTTAAATGCACATCTGCCAAATAATCACGCATCCACACAACACAAACAGCTTAACCACGAGGTCTTATAATACAATAAGCTAATTATACTTGTAACATATTTCTCCTAATAGATGATGATGATTTAAATTGTGATAGTTTAGGAGTGCTCGGGGGAAGTGATATTTCGTTCATGAGTTATCTGTTGATATTACGCGTTATAAAATATTTTTGTGCAAACGTCCTAGAGGAAATATAATTGGCTTGATAAATGAGTTCTGAACTCACCATTGTAGACGATTTGATATGGTTATCAAAAATATAGAACACAAACATACGAACTAATCATCGGGAATAGTTTTTTCGAAATTAGATAAACCATAATAAAACAGAGTGGTTGAGCTAAAACGATTCTATAATTATATGCATTGTTCGGTTTGTGGTATTCTTGTATTTTGCTAGAAGAAAAAATGGTTATCATTTGCTGATCATTAACTTTCGAGACGGCAATTTCAATTCATCACTTGGACATTTAACCTCTAAACTAAATTTATCATTAATGAATTGAAATTATTTCACAATATCCAACTAAGAAAATAATTTTTTTTAGGTGAAAAGTTCTTTTCAAGTGATTTTCTATCTACTTATTCGTTTTGAACATAACTAAACAGATCCTAGGGTTTGTCACAATCAATTAAGATATAAATCTGGGATTGCCTTTTCACTATTTAAAAACAATACCTGAGCTTTGTTTTTGTTTTTTCTCTTTCATTAGAAATGCATTATATTAAAGAAACATGTACATCATAAATTAAAAAACAATATATTCTATTCACAAATAATTTCCTATGTTAGTAAAATAATATCATTAGAACTAAATTTCATATTTCAAAACATCATTTTGTAAGCTAATATTATATTTCAGTTTTTGTATAATGTTTATTTCTGAAATAATTTCACTATTAAATCTAATTTCAATTTATATTGAAAATTGTAAAGCATACAAAAGATATCAGATTGTTTAACATAATTGAATGAATATTGATATCATTATAAAAAACTTGAACTATAATGTTAATGTTATTGTGAGATGCACAAAAACCCTACTCGTTGCCACATTTGTTAAACCATTTCATATAGTGTGTGAGCTTGCTCACGTTTTTCTTTATTGAAAATGAAAATTACTTCATAATATCACAAGCTTTGCTTTGATAAACAAGTTGGAACACCATCTTTTGCTAACCCAGTCAGGTAAATATAAATTGTACAGAACACAGTCTACACAAATTAACTGTAGCGTGTTCAAATGCCACAAATGACCTACTGGACAGCTGCAGATAATTACAAACAATAAACAGAAAAACAATAGAGGAAAAAATAACACACATATAGGATTTACTATTTTGTTTATTCCAGCTATCAAATTTGCAAACATGCAAAACTTCAAAGTATATCCATAATTTTAAAATTTGCAGTTCTCAACAAAATCAAAGCATATTGAGCACGAATATATTAACATTTTCACTCAGAGGTACTTAAGGGGGAACAGGACACATATCACGTGACTATCGTTGCAATGATGCTTACATGTGCTACCTCTATAATGACGTCATAATTGATTTGATTGTTTATTGCTATGATGTCATTTATTCCGTCATAGAGGATTTGATAGATCTTTTTCCCGTACTTAACGGCTCTAAAGTAGTCCTGTCACAACATGAGCTGGTGGAAATTTAACATTTTTAATTTTAGAAATGTAAATGTACAAATTCATAATCGGTTAATATAATCAGATATATATTCTGATAATGATCTGTTCATGTTAATTAATAAATCTAAATAATGCATTACTTTTTTAGCTCACCTGAGATGAAAGCTCAAGTGAGCTATTCTGATCACATTTTGTCTGTCGTCCGTCTGTGTGTAAACTTTTAACATTTTCAACATCTTCTCAAGAACCACTGGGTCAGTTCAACCAATCTTGGCACAAAGCATCCTTAGCCTAAGGGGATTCAAAGTTGTGAAAATTAAGGACCAAGCCCTCTTACAAGGGGAGATAATTAGGAATAAATGAAAATTTTCGAGAAATAATCAAAAATCTTTTTCTCAAGAACCAGGAAAGCTGAAACTCATGTGGAAGCATCCTCAGGTAGTGTAGATTCAAAGTTGTGAAAATCATGACGCCCTGGGGTAGGGTGGGGCCAAAATGGGTTGGTCGACATTTTACATAGGAATATATAGAGTAAATCTTTAAAAATCTTCTTCTCAAGAACCATTCGGCCAGGAAAGCTGAAACCTATGTGGAAGCATCCCCAGGTAGTGTAGATTTAAAGTTGTGAAAATCATGACCTCCGGGGATAGGGTGGGACCATAATGGGGGGAGGGCGACTTTTTACATAGGAATAAATAGAGTAAATCTTTAAAAATCTTCTTCTCAAGAACCATTTGGCCAGGAAAGCTGAAACTTATGTGGAAGCATCCTCAGGTAGTGTAGATTCAAAGTTGTGAAAATCATGACCCCCGGAGGTTGGGTGGGGCTACAACGGAGGGTCGATTTTTAACATAGGAATATATAGAGTAAATCTTTAAAAATCTTCTTCTCAAGAACCATTTGGCCAGGAAAGCTGAAACTTGTGTGGAAGCATCCTAAGGTAGTGTAGATTCAGAGTTGTGAAAATCATGACTCCCGAGGGTAGGGTGGGGCCACAATTGGGGGGGTCAACTTTTTACATAGGAATATATAGAGTTAATCTTTAAAAATCTTCTCAGAAACTAATTAGCCAGGAAAGCTGAAACTTGTGTGGAAGCATTCTCAGGTAGTGTATATATTTAGTTGTGAAAATCATTTTCCCCAGGGGTAGAGTGAAGCCACAATTGGGGATCGAATCTCTACATAGGCATATATAGAGTAAATCTTTAAAAATCGTCTTCTCAGAATCTAATAAGCTAGGAAAGCTGAAACTTGTTTTGAAGCATCCTTAGGTAGTGTAGATTTAAAGCTGTAAAACTCATGATTTCTGGGGGTAGAGTGGGGCCACAATGGGGGTGGAATTTTTTAAATAGGAATATTAAGAGTAAATCTTTAAAAATCTTCTTCTCAGAAACTAATCAGCCAGGTGATTATTTAACATTGTTTAGATTTTGGCTTCTGGATGATTCCTGGACAATCAGGTCTCACAAGGGGTTCAGAGTTTGATGTAGGTTTATATCCATTTATAAACAATTGTTTAGGATCTTTTTGAGAGCTGCAATGCTCAACATGTGATATTACTATAAAATCATCCTGTTAGAAAAGGGACCAATGATAATAAACATAAGAATATCCAGTGGAAAAAAATGATTTTTATTTATACAGGATCTACATGTATTATACTACATTGTCCAGATAGTTTTTATTATGACTCCATTAAGCTGATTACCTATTGTTCCTAAGGTGGGCGATGTGGCCCATGGGCCTCATGTTATGGTTCGAAACAGAATTTGTCACAAAAGGTCATAATTCCAGAATAAGGGGTAGATGTGATTCCTATTGTAGTCTGTCTCTTAAATGTCAAGAAAGGTGCCATGAAAATTTTATAAGTTATAAAGCACATGCTTAGGTTGATATATGACATTTTTTTTAAATTCATTGACAATTTTTTATGTGCAATCACATTTTGTTCAAATTTAGAATCAAAAACGTCAAAATTTGAAGTGCCGATTTTAGTAATATATTGATAAAATTAATATGATATTGCTATGTAAAAAAAATCCAATGTTTTAAACAATTTTGAAATTTGTTTTCGTTCTCAAAAATAATGAATATGATTTGCAAATAAATTCCAGCAAATAAAATAGTAATTGCAGAAAATTGAAATTATTGAAAAAAATCATAATGCAAAATGGGGATAATTCCAATCAAAATATTTCGTTTGCAAGGTAAGAAAGTAGTCATGAAAATAATATCTGTTGTAGTGGACATCTTAATGTAAATGTGTTAAAAAAAAGCAAAAACATTCATTGACAAATAATTTTACAATGCATCCCCCTGTTCTCTCTTAATCAACGTGGACCTTAAAAAAAGAAATAAGATATTCCAACGTGTAAATCCAGTTGAACATTAATTATCTCACGTATTAACAATAGCATCCTACAGAATCACTGAATCAAGAGATCTGTTTATACATGTTCAGCTATCTTAATTGAAGTTTCGCGTTCCTTTATTCTTATACATTTTACTCTTATGCGTACTTCATGCATTTAGAAGTCCGTACAACGTGAATGCCTCGTTCGGAAAGCAACCGACCGTAACTTTCTCAACCGGTATATATACCCCAGTGACAGTAGAGTAGCGATCGAAACTAATATGGCGACCAAATGCTTTTATGAATTCATGTCAGCTTTGAAAAACATTCTAATTGAACCATTATTATTCTTTGGACTCTAATATGAATTGGATTAAATTTGATTGTTCTCTTTAATAACTATTACTACCTATTTATGGAACGCTTTCAAACCCAGTATCTCTATAGCTATCTTAAAAAAACTATTATTATAACAAAACACAATACAAACAAAAAAACAAAGCTAACCAAAACAGCAAACACAGAATTTAATACGTGGTTTAGCCCAAATCGTGGGGGGGGGGGGGTTTGGGGGGGGGGGGTTCATGAATTAAATCAATTTAGTTAGAGTAGTTCCATTATTTAAAATGTTGCTAGATAACCTTTCAGGATAATGTAATTTGAAACAATAAAATCTAAAATGGTTATGACCTTCCCTTAATGTCAGAGGTGCTAATTTTCTGTAACTATGAACATCAGCTCGCATAATGAGCTACGATGGACCATTATCCCATCATACAAAATGCAGCTTATTGTTACATGTATTATGTATATGAACTTCATTAAGATACGTAAGCATTGCAGATTCCACCTTCGATTTCTATAATCTTGAAGCATTTCATTGAAAATGTTTTGTTGTCATACTATGAATTGAAGAAAAATATTTAGATATCTTAATGAAAATATTACTTTTAAATTTTTTATTTTAAACATTTTGGACGTCGCCGTTTGTTATACAGAGTCTGAAAATCTCCGATTGTTCAATAAGTTTATACGTCAGGGTTAAAGGCCAACACCTGTTTATTTTGTCAGTTATTGGACAGTCCAAGGTGTTTAAGCGATACTGTACGTTATGTGACAGATATCTGTACAATATTTGAGAGAATGGGCAGTTTGAGGCTTATTACTCTTTTAAGATAAAAAAGAAACTTAACTGGCATACACCGTATTTCAGATGTTTCTAGATACATATTTCATGAAACATATTTTCAGAGGCTGGGTAGTCAATCTTAGTCCCTTTACTAGTATTCAGTTTCAAACTTACCTAATAAGCAGATTTGATTCCTAAGATATCTAAAAATCACATTCAATCTGTAGATTAAGTTTTTCAACATGAGCAATTGTATTAGAAAAAGAGGTTTTATTGTTTAGGGATAGGAAACCTATTGATATAATGACCACGGCCCTCTTGTTTCGATAAGACTATGTACACTCATACAAATGACATAGAAGTTGTATATAGTTTTATGCTCACATGATTTTCAGTTTCTCTGAATTATTATATTTTATGACCAGATGATTTATCAGCAGATCTGTTATACTGTTTTTAGAATTCCCATTCTGAACTGAAGCAAAATGCCAGGAGCATTTTTTCCAGACGGCGAAAATGTCACCGGATTAATTGTGATCAAACAATAAATCTTGTCATAAGCTCCACTTTTTGGAGAAAAAAATGTATCCTCTCTGAAGAAACGATCCTTCTGGCATTTTGTATCAGATCAATATGGGTTCTGAAAACAATATGACAGGTCTTCCTCCTAAATCATCTTTTCCTAAAACATAATAACTCACTGAAACTGAAATTCATCTGAGCATAAGTATTTAAAAAGAAATACGAAACTAAACTTCTGATTTAAGTCTTGCGCAAACATATTATTATGTTTTTCCCATTCTGTTTATACATTTTAAGTTTCCATTACTCGAAGTAGTGATTAATGTGGTCCTTAAAATCGTAAAACATTGTTATTTAGCAAATCATAAAGGCTACAAATATAATTGTAGCCTGAACAAAGGCAAAATATTAGTACAAATCATCGGTATTCCGTCATCATTAATCTTTGAAAAATTGGCAATTCACAAACGTTTGCCCTTAAAAATATACTTACAATAAAATCCATAGTTTATCAAATATATTGGGTTTTGTTTGTGTAATTACATAGAATGACAATTTTAATCTTCGGTAATAGATGACAACAATGATGCAACATAGTATTTAATGAGAAATACATGATACACAATACATACTACTTTCACAGTAATAAAAATAATGAATCAAAATATATATTACGGAAGCCCGTTGGTGCCACTTAGAAAAATATTTTATTTGGCGGCCGCCACATACTTTTTTGGCGGCCGCCAGATAAAACCTGGCTTTCTGATGCGCGCGCATGTTTTAATTGGAGCTTTTTATGGAGTTGTGGATACACTCTAATTTATTAGTTAAATAAATAATTTCTGAAACTTGACAACAAATATCGATCAGAGCTTAAGTTTTGAAAGACTGGTGAAGTGGAACGTATAGTAAACTTCGTTAAAATGTAGAATGATTTAGATATTACTTTGTCCCTTGTATTATACATGTTTGTTGTAAGACACTGTATTTCAGAGTTGTTTCTAAACTTTTAAAACTGAACTAAACACCCGTTCAGGAAATCTTAACATTAAAAAACCTTAACTTGAGATGACTGTTATGTAAACATGTATAAGTAACGGAACGCAATGCCTTCTATATGTTATAATTTTGGTATAAGAATTTACCAACGCAGATTTAAGTCAATTTTACTGACAACGACAGCTAGAACAGGCAATATTATCACGAGAGCGGATCCTGCTACGACTCTATGTTTATAAGGATAAACTAGGATAAGTATTCACTAGCATTCGTGGCCATATAAATGAAACTTTTTAACTGACTGTGTTGTTAAACTCTTATTCCAAATCACATGGAAGGCAATACCGAAAAAAAGATCGTGATCGGCCACAGTCTCTCTGGGTAAAATAACGTATGGTAAGTTAAAAGACTTAATTTATATGAATGACATGACTGATTGTGAGCATTACAATTCAAGCGTGAGAACACATTGACTAAAAACCCAAACAACAGAAACACTAGAATTACTTAATTTTAAAAATTTTCCTAAGAGTTTTTAAAATATGACTACAAGTTATATATAACAAAACAAAATAAGAAGCATAACAAGGATAGCTTGCAATTTTATTGCATTCTTCGAATGAAAATAATCATGCATGTAATCAAGCTTTCGTCATGTTGATTTAGTGGTGTTTACACATTTCTTTGAAGATAAACACCATATGAAAATACAAAGCAGCGGCTGTGTCAACATCCATCTTCTGTTAATGGCGGCCGCCAGAAAATTATGTGGCGGCCGCTACATAATTATCTGGCGGCCGCCAGATAAAATATTTTTCCTACGTTGCACTAACGGGCTTCCGTAATATTGTAATAGGAAAGGAGGAATTAGCATATAACATATTGAAAACATATGGCTGGACCGGGAATCGAACCCGGGACCCCTTCAACTCTAGTCAAGAGCTCTACCACTGAGCTACCCATGCCCATATCCACGGTCCATATAACCCAACTACTCTCACTTCTTAAATGATCTTCGCCCTCGAAGATCACCCCAGGTTCTTCCCCTGGCAGGAGATACCTGTCAGTTCCAGGGGAAGGTCACGGCACCAAATGAAGTAGAAAAGGAGGAATGAGAATATACATAAATTGAAAACGTATGGCTGGACCGGGAATCGAACCCTGTACCTCTAGTCAGGAGCTCTACCACTGAGCTATCCAGGCCGATAACCATGGTCCATATAACCCCAACTACTACAATATAATGATATACGTTTTACACAATATTATTCTTATATGAATAGAAACAATAATGTATTAATCATTTAAGTTCAAATACAGACTGAATAATTTTAAAATGTTATATTTAACTTTTTTTCAAACATGTACAGTTCAGTGTTTGCTATTTGTTTTCCGCCTGATAAATTAAATTAATAAGAACGAACGCTGTACAGTGGGGCGCGCAGTTCCTTCAACAATTTAAACACTCTTTTATTACAAGCATATGAAATAAAAATAAACACTCCTTGGGCACCATTAACAATTGTAGCCAAAAATGTAAAAGGAGATACATCAAAAAATCCGTCCACAATCAAAAAGAGCCATGACACACCAGTCAATAAGAACAATTTTAAGAAAATAGAAAAATTATGTCTGTCTTGAGTACTTTTCACCTTTGTCGTATTTCTTATGTAATGGAAAGTGGCTGAAAACACAACTATGTTGAAAGTAATCTGTAATAATATTGGAAGAATAAACATTAGAAATAAAGCGTTATGATCGAGCAGGAAGCATTTACTTCCTCCATATCCAAATTTTATGGTCTCAATCTCTGCTTTTGCCAGAAGTACGTTCAAGACCACAGGAAGTAAAGGCAACAGATATGATAACAAACAGAACTTTATAAATAGTTTTCTATTTACAGATACATCACCGTGTGACAAAGCATTCCTTACAAACAATCTAAACATGTGAAAACAACAGATATTGGTACATGTAAACAAAGAAATCCAAAAGTAATGAGTGAATCCCCCAATCCATGCACATGCAATCTTGTTTGTAGTATAAGATCGTATAAGGAAAACGAGCTGTGCTAAAAACAGCGAAAAGGCATAACACATAAAACTTTTGCCCGGCAGTGTTCTTAAAATTGAAAACATACAATAAATTAAAAAAGTTGCCAGCAAACAAAGAAGAGAAAGAATTGTACAGATGAACGTAACTACAGTCAATCCAATTTCAACGAGAGTTTTCTGTTCGTATCGAGCTGAAACCTCACGTGGTTTTTTGTATGAATTTGCACAAATCCTGACGCTACTTCCGCTTCCTCTCACAAACTCATTTATATTGTATTCGCGATCAACTGACTTCACATACAGGCGATTATAATCTTTAGATAAAACGAACTCATCTAATGTTAGTTCAATCTGTGGACAAACAAGTAAAGCGTTGATGTTATACGTATGTGTTGACGAAGAAGAAGTATTCTTCATGAAGCAGCCATTGGAGTAAAACTTTTTCTGCTGGTCAAAAATAGGAAGAAACCATGCTTCGAGACTCTGTTGGAATTTTATTAAGACACCCTCAAAGTTAATTGTCACATTTGTTAAACCTAACAAATGCATCTCCAAACTGTTTCTGTCAATTGAAAACTGGTTATTTTCTATTCTTAATCGTATATAGAATAAAGAAATATCGACTAATTGTTCTAAAGGCTGATAAGTGCAAGATGCATTTGAATAAACATATTTGTCTTCAATGTAAATATGCCCTTCGTTTATTTCTTGCTGAAGAATTTCTTGGAGATTGTCTATAACTGAACCGATTGTGATGTCTGAGGAGTTGGATGATATGAGAATTCTCAGCGCTACATTATAGTACACTTTCCTTGCATAAGGAATAAAATACATACATGTGTCATCCATGAGCAATTTTCCTCGAGAACACAAAAGTTTTCTGCATTTGTTCTGCAATGAAATAATCATTTTTAAAATTAAGATGCGTCCGTTTCAAAACAAAAATATTTGGTTAAATTTCATATAATAATTTGTGATAACATTGATAACATATTCTTGTTAGTCATGCTGTACAGATCTATTAGCAATATCGTTTTATACTCAAATGAGCTGTCTTCATTTTATAAGCATAGCACGCTTTTCACAATTCAAAACACGCTTTACTAAATTTGCTATCAATGTTTGAGGAATAACAAATTTTAACTCCATACAAAGAATATTGTTAAAACAATAGTACTTTGGGGTTTTTTATGTAAAAAAAAAAAGAAGATTTGTTTATAATGTCTAATTATGACAATATGATTGGCATGTTGATTTATCAAAAGGTTTTGGCATTAAATGCAAATGGTAACAAACGTTACATTCAAAGGAATTTACTAAAATTAAGAAAACGAAACCAGTAAATTTTATATAAATATTCTTCAAGCCATGGAAGCTAAGGTTAAAATTGTTAACAAATAGGAACCAAAGCAGTAGTTTCTCTAAATAAATTAAAGCGTTTTGTGTAAATGTAAGAGAGTTAGAAAAATACTTTTACTTATATAATTTATATGATAAGAGTCAAGTTTAGTCCAAAATTCGCAACTATTAAAGGTGTTTCAAGTACATTTAAGTGTTATATTATTTTTTTTAGAATAGCTATATTGATATACTGTATGTTTTTCATTAATTTTAATGTTTTATTTGCACTTACTGGCAATATATTACTTCGGAAGTGCCGCTTTTTGTAATTTTATTAAAGTCAGTCAAGGGGCTACCCTATTTTTTGGAAAGGGAAAAATAGAGCGACGCTTTGAATAAGAACAAAATTTCTGTTACTGATACATTATGATAACATACATGCGAAAATTGTGGAGAAATGTTACTTTATGACATATTTTAAAATTGTGGGCATTCAAATCATCATAAAAATAATTAAAGGAAAAGCTTTACATACGTTTAAGGCAGAAAGAATTACAGTCAATTTATCATGTTCAATTTAGGAGGCCATATCAGGCCCATATCATATATAGTCCTTTAAGGAGACTGGGTGGTCAACAAATAACCATCAGAGCTACCTTAAGCTTTGAAGTAAGACATTTTGTACCAAAAGCTAACATTAAGTAGAGAAAAAACCCAAATAGTTTAGCTTAAAGTTTTGACTATATTTCTACATAATATCATTATACAGAACTCTTCTTCTTAAGTAGATTAAATAGCCATGACCATCGAGCCCTATCAATATCGGTTGACAGCCAGATGAATAATCAAAAGATATATTACAATGGTTTCTTTATCATATGCTGCGTTTTTGTTTTATAAAATTAAATTGATATATTAATAAATTGAAGTTCTTTCATCAAGATTTTTTAACTAATGAATTGCAAAATTCTCCTGTTTTAGATTTTAGACAAGGAATTCTTAATTAAAAGTTTAAAAATGATTGAGTTTTTATTAGTCTTCTATCGGTTTTACCAGAGGGGACTACATGTATTGCTTTCCTCTGAGTCCGTTACTCCGTCCGTCCTAACGTATGTCTGTCCTACTTCAGTTTTCCTCACATTTCCTCTTTATGCGTTTGAGGAATAATATAAAACTTGCTGAACAGCTGCAAAATGTCAAACAACAGATCAAGTTTAAACTTTTGTAGCGTCTGGTTGACATATTTTCAAGAAAATTCCCTTTTTTACATGTATATTCCAATTTTGTAACGTTCAGGTTCGTTATCAGGTTCGGTGTGTACTGAATAGCGTGGCCAGTATGTAGATCAAGTATTGTGGTGTAAAAAAATCGGCAGGGTTTTTTTTGTATTATTACAATCGGGTTCGTTATCGGGTTAGGTTTAATTCGGGGATCAGAGGACGGTAAGAAATGATATTGTGCGTAACAGTGCATTGTTTTCCCAAATTTCTACCAATGAAAACTAAATGAACTTGGCGAAATTACAAGAAATAAAATAAAGTGTAAAATTTTACACCCTTTTTATTTAATTTCGATATCAACTGTATAGTTTAAATTTCCTTTGTTCTTTTATCTCTTATTAAAGCATATGCTTCGAAGTTTTTATAAAAGAGTACAAACCGGTCGGGGATATGTATTGCCGATGCATTACTCTCAGAATGCTTGTTAATATTTAAATTAAACTTTGGCGGACGTGGAATTCCATTACAATCGCAATTATTGATTTTATAAGTATTTCTTATTACATGTATAATATAATCTTACTTGCGTTCCTAATTTTAAAAAAATCAAACTTACTTCTTGCCCTGACCAATTTAATTGGAAGTTCATTTTGTTTTTGATTTTTCGAAAATAGGTCAAACGACTACATGTCTTCTATAGGATTAGTTCATTTGTTTGCTTTTTTTCGCGGATCAGAAATAAATAAAATCTGCGCACAATAACCGGTTACTTGTAAATCGGCGAAACTCGATTCACATTAAATGTATGATTTGCAACATATTAATAATTTTACAAATATAGAATTAATAATAAGAAATTAAGTTGTTATATATATTTTTTTATTTGTGCCATCTTATATTTAAAAAACCCGCACATGAAAGAATAATATTGAAATTCCTTCTAAATGTCTTGGACTGCTTAACGTGAAATACAGACAAAGCATTAGTTTTGAAACTTAAACGAATTAATCTTTATTTCTCAACTCTCTTCCACTCGAAAACGTAAACAAGTTTTATGTTTGCGTTTCAAAAGAGAAATACAATTTATGGGTTTTTTTTAATCTAGATATTTTATTTAGTTCAGACCGTGATTTTTCTTTTATTGAAAACTGAATGGAAAAAGAATACTCCTAAAATTGGGATTAAGTCTGCGATTGTTGCTTGTTTAAAAGAATCAATATGTTCAGAGATTTACCATGTAAGTATCCTTAAACTCCGTTTCACTGCATTCATGTCCTAGTGATTCGGGGAAGTCTTCACTAACACCAAAACCATAACTATTCATAGAAAACATATTACTGAAAGTTTTTTCTTCCACATCTAAAGTAGGGTCATATTCACGATTGCACATTTCACAGTATTTATTTTTATAAGGATAAAACTGTTGATCTAATGTACCACTTTCACATTTATAAATATTTTTCCTCGTATAGTGTGAAAATGAAGCGTAACAATTCGAGATGGGTTCTTCGAAGACCTTGCTGTTACACAAATCGCAAATCTGATTTTTATACATTGAATTTCGAGACTTCGCCATTACATTTCTGTATATATTTTCGCACATATAACGAGCACTGTCACTCACTGATTTCACCACACCTGTTGTATTGCATATTCCAATAGATACAGAAAAGTCGGGTTTACAGGTATCCACTTTATCAATTAATGTAGTTGAATATTGTACTGAGCAACCGTTGTAAAGTGCTGTTTGCAGAACGGTTGCAATGGACGACATGAGAGTAGGAAACATCAAAGTTGAGCAAGCAAGACTCACATTCCATATTTTTATATTCGTTAGATTAGGAAAGACCAGTTCCTGATGAGTATTACACAAGTAACAATAAATATTATAATACGTATTGTTCGATTCGCTATTCACTATGGGAATATTCCTTAAGTCATAGTCGTAATAACTTTCACATTTGAGTTTTATTAAACGATATCTGTAATTCAATGGACATTTCCTAATCATGAAATAATACGATGCATTTCTTTCATTGCCATATGCATAGCCATATGGAGGTATGTTGTTTGCTGCGTAGCATGCTCTGCGTTGAAAGTATGCTGCATCGGGGCAACAGGAAGCAGATTTATAACAGTTGTCGTCACAACTACAGTCTCTCCTTGCCTTAAAGCCGGGAAATATTTTGTCAACTCTGTGTTCCTCTAAGCACCAGTTACGATAACCACCTGATCTGACGTACTCCTCATATAGAGCGGTCAGATTCACAGAGACCTCAAAATTTAGTGATTCATTTAAAGAATCATTATTAATAAGGACGTTTTTTAAGATTTTAGTCAGATTTACTGATAGAATTGTTATATTTGCGACATATTCTGTCGTTTTTGTATTGTATTCTTCTGATAATGTAACTAAAGCATCATCATAATGCAATACTTGTTGGTAATGAGAAGAAGACTGAGCAAAACTTTTTTTTCTTTTTCCATTGTTTGCCATTAAGCCGTTCGTTGAATTGTATACACTTTTAAATAATTTAGATTTTTCTTTTGATTCAGTTTTCTTTAACAACAGACCGTTTCTTTGATTCTTTCCTGTGTTGCAAAGAAAGCAGAATATATTTTCGAAAAGTCCATATGGTTTCCGGTAATATTCACACGCGACTTTAATTTCTTCATCGTATACATCCCAGTACCGGGTAGTATTACATGTCCTGATCAAGGCGTTTACTTCACAGTGCCGCTGGAAAGTATTTACAGGTGGTGTCAGTGTTAAAGTACAGCCATTTTTCATCATGTTATACCATAAAAGTTCTCCATCTGTATAGTGATCTATATCAATGTTTATTCCTGGGCACGAGATATAGTATCTCCATGGTATAGTTTCATTATCCCCGTGACACCTTGAACACTTAGCATTCACATAGGTCTTATTCGTATGTAGAGAGTACACCGGCAAGTTTGTCAAGAAGTTATATTCTGTAACCAGTTGAAGACAATTTTCGTATTTTGTATCATGTGTCCTTGGACAAAATGAAACCATCTGAACGCCAAAATGGTTGATAGGAATTGTGGTCGGAACACAGGAAGTGTAAGATTCGTCTAGACAACAATTCCGAAGATAGTCACAACCTTCTGAACAAGAACACGAAGGACACTTATGATGTTCGGTTATTATTGAATGACGTTTCTTATCAGTTGCAGAACAAAGGGAATCGCTGCCACAATACTCTGAGTATTTTGTGAAAAGTTTCGACATGTTTTGTAACTGATAGTTTTCAGCCCAACAAACAGCTGTGTCTAAAAACAAAAGAAAAAACAAAACTGTCCATTTATCCATTATGTTCGTTATGTATGTTAGCTAACAAAAATCATAGACAGCTACTTTTTAAATAAAACTAGTAGGCATATTTTAAAGCACTTATAGCGAATATGCGGTGAGTATTTAAGTTATCCCGTGTGCACTGAAACAATGTACAAACCACAATCTCCCGAATAAAGCTTTGTGTATTGGGATTGGCCATAATATACTCATTGTTCATAAATAATTGCTCTATACTAATGGCCATTTCATTGGCGGGGGTCACAGCTGGAGGTAAAGAGAGTACGGGGTCAATTAATTCCCTGCTTTTTAAATTACTAATAAATTATGGCGTTCAGCATGTCGTTTTGTAGAAACGTCCTAGAGCAAGCTTTTGATTGGTTCTATTCAATACTCTACAAATGAAAGCATGCTTTATTAATGTCAAAAATTATGAAAGATAGCTATATAATATTGTGATCTTGAAAAAGGGTTGTTGATACACCGGTATATAAGCGGTGTTTGTTACGGAATTGTTTAAAAAGATAGCAAGTTTGTTTTAAAAATCTAATCGTATGAAATAATCTTTATGATCCCGACCAAAATCACATTTCTCGAATGAGTCTTCTGGGCTTTCATTTATATACCTTTAAGACATTTCTTATATTTTTCAGTTATTTCTGGAGCTCATGCGATTCCTAAAACTTCAGCTAATTTTACAATTTGTGGCATTATTATCCTACCATCATCTGTGCTCGCTCTACCTATGAATAAAAACTAAACTAAATAAATAATTATTTCCCTTTCATTTGTTGCAGCCCCCAATGAAGGAAAAAAATAATGAATTTTTAAACCTAGCGATCACTATTCTTTAGGACAGGCTGGCACCAATATATATGCACCAGAAATGCTCATTTGAACTGAAATTCACCCTTCTCTATCTCTTGAATTAGTAATAAGGCCTGACTATATGTAGGGTGAGGTACTGAACAATATTGTTGATAAATTTTATTATTGAAACCTTTGTCTTAATGGATATTATACATTTATTGCATGATTGTGATGGAAATATGAAGATTTATTCCCCCATGGAAAATCATATTTCCTGAGGGCAACGCAATAAATGCAATAAATTGTTTATTATACCAAATGACAGGTGATAATTTAGAACATCGGGTTCTAATCGTTTTTCAATAGGAAATCAATAACCTACTAGTTAATGCTTACGTTTCTTTCTATGTCAGTTTTCTGATTTTAAAAGTATTAAATAGAATTAATTATTTAATATCATCGTAAGCTCATCCCCGAGATTTTTCATAACCATTGAAATAAAATTAGAAAGGGAGGGATATGATGAAATATATGAGAATAAAAGGGAAATATGAAGTTTCATTGCCCTGGCACGTGATTGTCTAGAACCAATCAGATGCTGCGTTATATAGAATAATCATATTGGTGTATCATAATATACATTTATTGCATGTTTTGAGAGAAATATTAGATTTATTCCCTCATGGAAAATCAACGCCTGAGGGAAATAGGGTTTTTCTGGGAGAATAAATCTTCATATTTCAGGAACGTTCATGCAATACATTGTTTATTATATCGAACGATAGGTGATGATTTAGAATACACTGGGTTCTTATATTTTTTTAAAATTCTAGTAAAGCAATAACGTAATTAATGTTTACCGGTTTCTTTCTTTGTTAGTTTTCTGATATAAAAAGGATTTAAAACGATTTTTTAATAGAATTAATTATTTAATTACATCGAATGCTTATTCTCGGAATTTCATAAGCATGAAATGAAAATTCGAAGGTGTAGGATATGATGAAAACTATGATGATGTCAGGGAAATATGAAGTTTAATTGCCCTGGTACGTGATCGTCTGGAACCAGTCAGATGTCGCTTTATATAGAATAATCATATTGAGGTATAATAAGATAAATTAGAAATCAAGCGTCAGCTACAAATGTGCCTTGAATAATTGAAAATTAAATATTTACAAAGTTTCGGATCTAGAAGAGAGAGAGAGAGAGAGAGAGAGAGAGAGAGAGACAGAGACAGAGGACACAGAGAGAGGACAGAAGGGAGTAGTAATATATTTTGTTATAGTTTCCAGCTACAAAATATATAAAAATTAAAGCATCCTGTCAACCATATTTGTGACAAATTTAAATTCATTTAAAATGAAATGTGGCGATAACAAACAGTTTCCTAAATCAAAAGGCCAAATGGAAAATACAAAACGGGAATTGAGCAAACACGGACCTCTACAAAAATTAGATGTAGGATCATGTGTCATGGAGGAGTGAGTATCCTCTGCTGACCGGTCAGACTCATCGTGTGCTCTTTGGCGTAATGGGGAAAACTGAAAAATTCTTAGACAATTCGGTGAATATTAATGGCCTATCAATTACATGTAGTATGGAAAATGTCAGTCAGCTTTCGACCTAGCGGAAAATTGAATGCTGAGAGGGTCGTTGTATCGACCATAGAACTTACATAATGATGACTTCAATTGAGACTGTTGATAATCTTGTTTTATCAAGTTGTTTGTCAGTAGCTTGCCTCGTTTTAGAAATTGTCATACGAAGAACATGCCCTTAAGTATCGAATTAACTGAGACAAAAACACAATATGCTAGTGATGAATGTATATTGCTACATATGTATAAAAAAAAAGTCGACGATAAAAAAAATTGAACTCATCACGTTTATCATAAAGTCTTGTTGTAAGGTAATACCATTAATCGCTTTTTCTAGTAAAATATCTAAATATGAACAGATGGCTCAGCCTCTTTGATAAGCAATCAGCCAAAATAAATATGTCTCAAACAGTCGTTTTGGCAGTTTTCGTCATAAATGAAATTGTTTGAAATACAATTATTCTGCCTCAAAAGAAGTTAATAAAAATGTATATCATTAATTGTGATCTTAGCATCTTTCAATATCAACTTTAATTTTGATTTCAAATTGCTTACATGTATGTTTTTGGTTTTACTAGTGCTTAAAATAATAATATGGGCAGGGGATGCTGTAAAAATAAATATTCGCATCCTATTTAAGAACCTGGGTTTCCTTCTACATGCGCATTTATTTCAAGCAGGAAATTTTGGTTTCAGAATTGTATCTTGTTTTTGACTACTATTCCATTCTTCTGTTTTAACTATCTCCGATCCTAAGCCATTGTCAATAACTCTAAATTATCCCCCAAAAAAATTATTCGTACCATAAATCTGCCTTTTTATCGAAAATTTAATTTAGTTTTCCAGTGTTAATATAACTACCAGTTATTCAACGAAATGCTTGGCTTAGTAGTTCCAAGAAGTTCTACAACATATATGTATATGTAAAGAGGTTTCAGCCACCGATGAACCAGTATGAACTTTTTTTTTAATTTGATCTTAACTTGTATATCTATTAAACTTAATCCATCGAAGCAAAATTTGCATTAACTTTGTAAACTGCATGGTTACCATCAATAGATTTCTTTTTCTTTCATTTCATTTATTACGTTTAAAGGACAAATACCATTTATATGATGAAAAATACTTTTGGGCTGAAGATCAGAGAATCATAAAGAAAAATGAAAGTTCTAATTTATTTTTTTTTATAGTACTACAAGAATTCTGACTCTTTTTTCTTAAGAAGCTCAAAATGGAATTTGATTTTCATTAGTATTATGCATGCATGGTTTGTTTTGAGAAAAGCAGCGATACGATTTCAGAAAAGAATTGCTAGTATCTAGGTGGTATCAGCCAATTTGCGAATTTAATGTAATGCCAAAATTAAAAATACTTATGTTTCCCCTAACGCGACCGACCCAATTAAATCCCGCCGACTAAATTATTTTTTTTTATCCGATGAATAGAGATTTTTTTTTAAAAGAACCCTAATTTTACCCAAATTCGTTTTTAGGAGACCCACATTTTTGTCGTTTTACAATCATTTTGTTAGCCTTGATCATCAACATGGGCGAAATACTCGCTTTATGATCGGTAACTTCGCCGGAATTTCCTCCGAAAGAGAAGTTGAAGTCGCCTTGTATTCTGAGTTCAATACCGTGTAAATTAACCCCAAAGACATTAAAATGATAATCAATTAATTCAAAAGACGTTTCCATAGACTCAGTTAACCACTGTTGTGATTAATAATTTGCGATTGTCTTTATCTTTTATGGGTTACAATATGAATACGGGTGCTGCAACATATAGCCTGCTGTGCATTGAAAATTACAATCGATGTTTATTACTTTTTTGTGTTGATATTACAATTAGTTGGTAACTTGTAAATAGTTAATGACTTTGACAAATTAATGCTAAAATCTGCTTACAGTTATCTTAAAAATTAAAATGATCCTCTAAACAACGGTTGCAATTGGGTCAAATGGTTGGACTAATACCTCCAAAATACACAGAAGTACAGAGACTGATTTTATTTGTCATGTAGCTAACACAATTAAAATAAAACATTTTATCTATAAAATGCATGAATACATCAAATAAATTGAATGTAATAGATTGGATAAGTTTTTTAAACTTTTAGAAGTTGTTTTATTTTCTATTGACTTGCTTAAATTCTAATGACGTCGCGCACGGTGTTGGTGTTAATTTCGGTAACGTAAAAAAACCGTCAGAAACGTCATTTTCACTCATAACGTAATGATGTATTTCATTAGATACAGCATACAAATAAATTAAAAATTTTAAACTTTGAAATGATTTTTTCCACCTGCAAGAGATTTTGTATTTTAAAACTGTTATTTAAAGATATATTTTTAAGCAAAATCAATCTTCAAAAGCATGCGATTCGCTCACAGCTTGCAATGTTCTTAGATGAACTTCATCTGAAATTTGGAATGTGTCATTGTCAAGAGTAGCACTTGATTCACAAATGATATACAAAACTCCTCCATTCCCGAGTCTATTATACACTTCTCTGTTTCCTTTTTTTCTTTATTAATTTTAATTAGTTGTGCAGCAGTCAAAGATCATGTTGAATTAATTAAAACACATGTTCATTGTCACATCACGTTTAACGTCATTGCGTCATTTTACATGTACCCACATAATGTCGTCAATATTTCAATTGTTAGAAATAATTAGTTCGACTCGCTAAGTTTGGCTATTTGGCATCAATTTTATCTTAAAATTTTTATTCCCTTTTTTTTTAATTATCATTTTTATAGTTTCGCTACCTTTTTTCACAAAATAATGTGTAGGTATTTATAATTTTCACTATAACTGCTTTTATGAAGATAAAAAACCGTACACATAACGTTTTATGTCCTTGCGTCATTTTACGTACCCGTGACATATATGTTGACATCATTTTAAGTCTAAAAATCAATTATCTTGATTTGCAATGCTTGTATATTTGGGATCAAAATGTTTGGGAGAAAAAGCACATTTCTAACTGCGATTTATTCTTGTGAATTTTTTGCGCCACTCTTTAAAAGAAGGGTCAAAGTTTTTTTCTCTTTTCATTGCTAATGTAGTTTAATGAGTTTTTATAAAAGTGTGACATTCATGTTGACATTTTGAAATGCCTCTATTAAGAAAATTTGCGGACACATGTACTTCTTTTTAATGGTTATACAACCTATGTAAATGCACATTGTATAATGATTTTTATTATTGTGAAATAAAGCCAAGATTTTTTTTAATGAGCATGATACTTAAGATCGCCATGCTGCGCATAACGTTCGACTGTGAAATATCTCTATTGTGACACGTGTCAAATAGTTGAATTAACTGCAGCATAACAATTTTTTATCAAAGAGAATCAATTATTATAAACTATATATTAAGAAATTTTACACAATATCCATTTCTCTCCATTTGAATTTAGAAAAAAACCACATTATTTTTAAAAACTTCAATAGATCATTGCAAGTTCCTGAATCACAATTTATATTTTGGTAATTACATGTAACTGATCCTGGCGTGGCCATTTTCGAGTTTTGTTACGCATCTACAACTTCATTCCGAAAATTCTTTGATCCGGCGTCGATTCCTGGCATTGATTACGTCAAAGACGTTATGGCGTATATATGTTACATCATCAAAGTAATTGGTCTGCCAAAAATTTTCCCCCAAAAATGAAAGTTAAACGAGTTATTGTAGTTTATATGAGATATGTAACTTGAACGTGTTACCTATCTACATGCCATTTTTAGTAAAATTTTAAGTTTTTAACACCGATTTATCAAATATCAAAGAAATTACTACATTTCATTACATGTTTTATTGAAGTCCACACACATTCGAACAGATTGGTATATGAAATTACATATGTCCAAATTTTTGTTTAAAAAAATAGTCTATAATACTGTGCGCGCACTCCGAAAGGACATTTTAACACCAACACCATGCGCGACGTCAATCCAATTTGAATTAAGGTTGAATCTGTGTATATCATCATTCCTGTAGGTTATGCTGTATCAAATAATGACAGTCTGCCTAGCCCGATTTCTCAAACTTCTCTCTACTTTTCTGTTAGGGAGAAAAAAGTCTCCTAAAAATTAGGTTGGTACCTTTGATATAAAAGACTCTTTATGTTGAGAAAAAATTAAACAGTTCTCTTAAATTCATCAAATTTCAAATAAATCGAAACAAAAGAGTTGGTTTTGGTAATTGACTGTTTAAATTTAAGATAAACAATATCAAATTGTGAATTCGATATTAAAGGATGACTGCACTTAAGGACATGCGATATTTGCGAGAAAATAAACTTTTTAAAAAAGAATTTTTCTTTCAATTGCAGAAATGGTCCACATCTAAACTGCAACTTTACGTAATTGCGTTAGTTAAAAGTATGTTGTTATCAAGTACGAATTTGTTTTCATAGGCGGGGGTCATCACGATTTCTTGAATCTCCATACGATATTGAGGACGCCCACTTTTATACTGACTTCGTACATAGTCAGCGCATGTTTGTCTATTGTTCTCCGTTTAACAGTAGTTGTATATTTGCATTATCAAAGTTATGTCAAAAGGAGATTAATAGACAAACATGCGCTCATGGTTAAAATAAGAAAAATCTGTTTCTTCTTACTTTCGCTTTCCCTGTTGTAACCAAGGGTTGATGCATGTTGAATATTATAATTCACCACGTGATTTCTCACCTCAGGTAACTTTGTGAATACAAAATTCTATCACGTGACGTGTAAGGTAGCGTGTTATGTGCTAACTAGGACAATGTTTTCGAACACGTTAAGTTGTCAAGCATTGATTTAAAGACTTCTGTACTTTCCTGGGCGTGGTCAAATTGTTGAAACCATAGTAAATAATATACTTGTACCATATGGAATAGATAGGGTTATGATGAAAGAGTGATCACATAAACTTTTATACATAGCATTGTTATTCATGCCAGTCTAATTTTAGTACCATTCTGATAATGTCAGCTCCACCTCTCATGCATATTAATATCGATCTAATGTTTGGTCAAGGGCAGACAAGCAAAAATTCTCCTTTTTTCGAAAGTTGTAAGGAGAAAAACATAGAATGAGCTTATTGTATCACAGTCTAAAATCTTAATTCATGTTGGAAATAGACTAGACTCTTTACAAAATTAACAAAAGTGATATTACGTTAAGAAATAAACGCAACAGAATCGACCGAAAAGGGCCCAAAACCCGGCGCTAAGTGCAGTCATCCTTTGTTTTACATTCCATTAGTACAAGTATAACAATTTGTTTTACAACTGGTCATTTTTTTTTAGTTTTGTAATTGATTAAAGAATTGATTGACTCTTTTCTATTTTTAATTTATAATGTATTTTCAATTATGCCCTGGCAGAAAAAAAAATTATTTACCTACCTACCTACCCAACTTCAAAATTTAGGGTCGGGTTAGGGGAAACAAAGATATTTTAATGATGGCCTAATGAAAACATCATACTACCACAGTTTATAAAAGACATACAACTGTGTAATTGTTACATACGAGGGCATTCTAAAACGTTCGGGTACACATGTACTGTAATTTCACTTTAAATAACGACGCCATTTTCAGGAGAGTAACACAATATGTTATATTGACTTTAATAAAGTATATGTTTATCACGATTAATTTTACTGAAACATTTCTCTAATTCAATTTCTTCCGATTCGTTAAAATATTGTTATATGCATTTTATTTAATAGATGCCATTATGTCAACCCGTTGATAATTGTTAAGAAAGTCTTTAAAAACTATGGTAGTGATTTACATGGATTCATTAAGTAAGAAATCAACAAAAGAATGTTCATTGTTGCTGGTGTTTGTCTAAGCTATCAGTAACGTCTTAAAGGGGCATGATCACGATTTTGGTCAAATTCTATTTTTCTGTTTATATTATTTACAATGCTTTAGGAATGCATTTCTAGTGATCATATAAAATTTGAGAGTCAGTCGTAGAGTTATCAGCAAAATACAGGGTTCACAATTCTTTGTCGTATAAACAAAGTTCGTGTCTTGTTTTTGTTTACATAGGTTCAATATACCAGTAAAACATCTTTTTCAAGCTGATTTGTATATCTTCTTATTCATTTTAAGTATAAATGAACAGTTCCAAACTTTTAACACATTTGTTTTAGGCCTAAAACTGTAATTTTCACTTCAACATTCAAAATGTAAGCAAAGCTTTGTTTACATTACAAAGAATTGTAAGCTCTGTAACTCGCTTATAACTCAACGAATGACATTTAAATTTTGGTTGCCTATTAAAAATGCCTTGCTGAAGCATTGTAAACATTAAAAGCGGGAAAAAAATTTTTGACCAAAATCTTGACCATGCCCCTTTAACCCCGATTTCAGAAAAACACTTTCTTGAAGATAAAGATAAGGATGTTATAAAACCAACATATAAATACAATTTTTTTTTAATTTCGTGAATGAAAAAATGACAATAACAAACTGTCAACCATCTCTGAAATCCATAATACGAAATACAAATTCAAAGCAAAGCAACACGGACCTCCAAAAAGATAGAAGTAGGATCATGTGCCTAGAAGAAGGGAGCATCCTCTGCTGACCGGTCACACCCGCCGTGTGCTTTTTGCCGTAATCAGGAAAAAAATGAAATGAACTAGCTGAACTGAACTGAACTGAAAAAATGAAATGAACTAGAATGATACTAGCTATTGATTTCAGGGAATAAAATGTACTCCTCTCTTACCCTTTTATTAAACACGTTCAAAGTTTAAAATAATATACATTTCAGCAATATTATAATAATGTTATATTACAACAAATGGTTTTAATACATTTGCACATAAAACAAATAATAATAAATTGATAAATAAATTGATAAATAAATTAATATTTAATTAAATTGTTATAATCAACCCCAGTCGGATTGCATATGTTAATGGTTCTTCGATCAGTTGGTTTGCAACTGTCCACTAAATATGTAGTGCTATTATCAAAAGAACATTCTTTTTTCGATCGCAGTTTGTAAGACAGTGGATATTGAAGTTTTGAATACAGGAAATAATAAATTATGACAAGCTAGACTTATGTTCCATATTATCATATCCGTCAAATTTTGATAGTTCGGTTCCTCCTGGTTATGACAAACATAACAGTAAATATTGAAACAAGTTTCATGTGTTCGAATATCTATCACCGGAATGTTAAGTAGATCAACATTGAAATTATTTTCACATTTGAGTTTTATTAAAGGATACCTGTAATTTATCGGACATTTCCTAATCATAAAATAATACGATGTTAAAAATCTATCGTCAGATCGGTGCTTGATGTATGCTGCGGAGCATACCCTGCGTTGGAAATACGCAGCATCGGGGCAACAGGAGGCAGATTTATAACAGTTGTCGCCACAACTACAGTATCTCCTTGCTTTGAATCCCAGGAGAATTTTGTCAACTCTATGTTCCTTTATCCCGATATGTTGTATTTACTTTCAAATGCCATGTGTGTTTTCTTAGATTCCAGGAGTTTTAAAACTTTTCTTTGTTCCTTTCCCGTATTACAAAGAAAGCAAAATATATTTTGGTAAAATGTATACGGTTTCCGGTAATATGTGCATGAATCTTCGATTTCTTTATCGTAAACGTCCCAGTCCCCAGTAATATTACATGTCCTGATCAAGGGGTTCACTTCACAGTCCCGCTGGAAAGTATGTACAGGCGGCGTCAATGTTAAAGTACAGTCATTTTGCACCATGCTGTTCCATAAACTTGGTGCATCCGTATAGTCATTAATAATGATTTCGATTTCTTCATTCGGACAGTCTATGTAATATGTCAATGATATCGTTTCATTTTCACCGTGGCATTTAGAACAATTGGTATTTGCATAGGTCCTGTTTGTAACGGAAGAATACACCGGCGGGTATTTGATACAGGAAATTATTTTCTGTAATCGGCTGAAGACAGATTTCGTACAGATTTGGACAATAAGAAACCATCTGATAGCTTTTATTTTGGTTAGACATGTTGTGTGGAATCGTGTTTTGAACGCAGGTGCTGTAAGATTCGTCTACGCAACAATCACGGCTTAATTCGCAATGTTCCGAACAAGAACACGAGGGACACTTGTGCGAATCGCGAGTGTTGGGTATTTTTAGAAAACTATTTTCGTTCAGCCTTGAGCAAAGATACTCACTACCACAATATTCCAAGTATTTTGGAATAAGCTTCGACATATTATGTACATATCCATTTATAAAATACGCAGTGTTTGATACACTAATAAAAAGCAAAACAATCACAAAATCCATCTCTTTGATTTGCTTCCAATATTTTTAAAAAACAAAATCGAGTGCCAGTAAGTCAACTAACATTCGACCCTTGACATAGCCAGTGTGGAGCATAAAGAACGTATTACATTCAATGCACATCTGCCAAAAAAACATACATTCACACAACACAAACAGCTTTAAGCCCCTTTCACAATTGGCGCACGAGCAGAAGCGACAAAATATTCGTGCGACCGAAAAAAATTAGATATGGTTCGTAAACTGTTGCCAAAGTAATCGCAAATGAAAAAGTACTCGTACGAAACTCGCACGAGTCAGAGCGACCGTTGTGCGATGTAAACGCATTGAATCTTGCGATATATCTTGCGTCTATATGTGACTGCTGTGCAATGAAAGCGAGTGTTGTAAGATAATGCGATAGGATCGCCCGAAAGACCAGATTATCGGACGATTTAATGTGCACCAATGCGATAGGACGAGCGACGCTCCTCCGATCATGCGTTTCATCGTACAAATGCTCGTACGAGTCAGAGGGGGTATATATACCAGCCCGTATCCGATGCTTAGTAGAAATAGTTGAATGCAAGAGAGGATACCGCCCAAGGCGATGACAAAAGCAACAGCCAAAATCAAGATCAATTGTGGCCTGAAACAGATATACAGTGTATACTGTATAAGGGAACTATTCGCCCCCGTTTTATTTTCGCTCATTTCGCTCTTTTTGTCAGTTAGCGGATTAAGACTTGGCGAATTCCAATGTCTCATATCATCTCTCTCTTACCACAACAATGTTGGGGCGAATTCAAGACAAGGCAAAACCGTAAGTAGAAGCAAAATTATCACGGGGCGAAAATAACCCTGTATCCCCTATATACTAGTGGCAAAGCATGGAAACTGAAACCGATAAATCTTGCAATGATAGTAAACGTTGCAAGATTACATGAGTCACGTTGAGCAACAGTCTAATGGTCGCACAACACACGCATAAACAGCTTCGGTTATCTTACGATCTTAAAAATCGTGCATCACTCTTGCGAGTACACAAAACGTTGTAAAACGTTCGTACTAATGTTCGTGCGTTGCATTGCAATAATTTGGATCGTATTTGGTCGCGTCTGAATAGAGTGCATGTCCACTATTTTGAGGAGACTTGATGCGACCACAAAAACGCATGCAACGAATGCGAGAGCTCTTGCAACTTATGCGATAGCTCGTGCGAAGCCAAAAAATTCCGATCGCAAAGTGTTGTAAAGTGCTCGTGCGCCAATTGTGAAAGGGGCTTTATCATGAGATCTAATACAATAGGCTCATTATGGATGTAACAATTTTCTCCAAATAGATGATGATTAAAATTGTTATAATTTACGAGCGCTCGGGGAAATGATATTTCGTTTATGAAATACGTATCGGTTGATATTAGACATTGCGTTGTAAATCATTTTTTTATGAAAACGTCCTAGAGGAAATATAATTGACTTAATAAATGAGTCTTAAAAGTAACATCTTAGGTTTGTTTTATATTTTCATCTTTAATATAGAACAAATTGATACGAATTGATCTTTAGAAATTCTTTTTCGAAATTTGAATTACCACTAGCTGCTTAAAAAAGAGCTAAGTGATTCTAAAATTATATGCAATGTTTTGTTTGTGATATTTTTGTGTTTTGCTTGAGGGAGAGAATGGCTATCATTGGAAAAATTATAAACTATCGAGAAGGTAATTTCAACTCATCACTTGGACATTTTAACCTCTAAGCTAAATTTATTATTGATGAATTGTATTAATTGCACCAAACCCAACGATGAAAAATCATGTATTTTTTATGATACAGGCGAATCTCGATAACTCGAACTTCAGGGGACCCTGATTATACAGTTCGAGAAATCGAAAGATTTTTAAAAATCCGAATTTTTTTGTTCCGGTTATATTGGTTCTAAAATTAAAGTAGCCGGGAGTTTATATTCATAACATGGAAGGATAGTTTAACATGGTTTCATGCGTATTTTCTGCTACTTTACTTCAATTTCAACAATAATGAACTTAGTTTTGTATTTATTAAGGTTTTATGCAGAAGAGGATAAATTACATACGATTGTTTGTTTAACTTGATTAAAATCATAAAATTATTTGAGTAAAAAATGTTTGTAAAATTACTTTGTTGGAAGACGGTCATCTGAAGAGAAAATTTCTATTCTAAAAAGCCCCTATATCGTATTTGTAGCAATACAGATTTTTAAAGGTGCTCTGATTGTCAAAACAAATTATCGGTATGCATTCAAGGTCACATATATAATAATTAGTGTCGAAAAAAGGGGAGGGGCAAGAACTAGCTGCCGATAACCCTAGTAATCACATTACACTCTACTGTATGAGAAATTCTTGAAATTTGATAAAGGAATGATCCGCTTTACCATTAATGTAATAGATAATCACTTTTTATATGCCTGTACCGCAAAGCAAGCGCTTGTTAATTCTCCTATAACCATACAACACAAATTTAAAGAGTGCCCACGAGCACCTGCTCTGCACAAATTTATAGAGCGCTCACGAGCACCTGTTCTGCACAAATTCATAGAGCGCACGCGAGCACATGCTCTGCTAAAGCGGTCATAGTATCACATTTTTAATAGTATCTCAGTCAAATGTATGATACAATGTAAAAAACAACAGAGGCGTAGTCGAGGGAGGGACAAGGGGTGTTTACAATAATTCACATGTATCCATTCAAATTCTTTCTGTTGTATACTTTCTCTCCTTGAATTTTAATTTCAAAATAAATTTACATGTGTTTTGCTTAGGTGAGATTCAAATAGGAGCATCGACAGGTAAAACAAAAACAAAAATTAATATGATGATGACATCAGACTCCTGAGGGAAGTTGTCGCCAGAAATACGACAAAAAATAAAACCAAATGGACTGAATTCGATGCAGTCCTGTCATCGCCTATTTTTGTGCTTGATGCTAGGAAAGTTAGAGAACACAACAACTGACATCAACATACGCGAGAAAATAGAAAAAAAAATTTGAAAGGTTTACATATGCATGTATCCACCTCCACACTCTCTCTTTCTCCCCCCTCTCTCTCTCTCTTTCTGTCTGTCTGTCTCTTTCTCTCTTCTCTCTCTCTTTCGATCCACTTTCTGTTGTGTTAAATCACGTTTCATTTTTAAATTTGGTTTAATTTACTCGATGAGATCATAGAATTGAAAGAAGGAGAAAGTGAAAAGAAGTTAAAAGATTAAATCACAAATTCAATATTCTATTTGATATGGTCCATTGCCTTTCATTAAATCAGACAGTAATATAAGATAGATAAAGGTCAACGGAAAGAACAAAATACAAAACTAGATCTTAATTTAAGCTAATTGAGTTATTAAATTCTAAGCCAAATATTCATATAGAAAATGGCGACTAAATATCAAAGAATGAATTGGTTTCACTCCCATAGAGAGTGTATTGGCAGTTGGTTAGAATGTAATAGTTTTTCACAAGTTGTAAATGCAGTTTTTGATTTTTCTTATAGTCAAGAAAAGCAAACAAAGAGAGTCCAATCTACGCATTCTCAGTGGTGACATTTTTTGTTCTGACGCATCTGAATCGCTGATATTACAGCTCCTCGAAAGAGGGTAATTCCGTACAGGGATAATTGGTAGGCGGAGTCATGGTAGATGGAGTAGAAATTCCAGGATTTGCTTTTGTCATATGTTGTTGCATGTGTTGTTCAACACTACTTTCCCTTCGGATACCTGCATCATTGTACCTCAATGTGCTCAAATTAAAAATATTAAAAAATTTAATTGATCTTCCGCATTATAAACGATTGTTGTTTACCTGGCGTGAACTCGTGTGACGTTTTACATGTATAACCTTACTCACTTGATCATTGAATACTGTTGTCACGTGATATATGAAAGAGCTATTATAATCAATGTATTGACAGGCATATCACTCTATTTTACTAAGGCCCATCCATTATTTTCATCTTTATTCAAAAACAACAAATGGCTACAAACCAAGATGATTTTCCGCTGTAATATTGTAATAGCGATAATACGTTCATCCCCATAACAGTAATGTGTCAGAACTATGGATTTGTTTTAAAGAAGTCGTTTTTATTTACTTGCGTCTGAAAAAATATCAAAATTGGTGTAGATTTCATAAAATTCATCGTATAAGGAGGGGACCCCACAGAGTAGTTACAGCATATTCCTTCTCATTTTTCTATTTCTAAGTATTTAACGTTTAGCGAGACATTTTTAGTGATCAACCAAAAGGACTGCGAATAATACATGTAGCATTGTTTAGCCGCCTAACAAAAAGTCATATTTTAATAATTGTCTAATTAAATTTATTTTTTTATAATAATGTAAATATTTATGTATATTTTCATAAATATAAATGATTTGGTCACACAAAGAGAGATAACTTTATAATTGGGGTTAAAATAGCTCATTTCATAATAGAAACTAACGGAAAACGGATTTTTTTTAAAACATCCCCCCCCGCCCCCCGTGAAACAAAAATTCCTTTTAAGGGGTTTTATATATTGTTATTTAGCATATTAATACCAAAGGGTTTGTTGTTTCACTGGGGGGGGGGGGGGCATATGTCTACAGACCAAAATAAATTCCAAAAAAAGCATTTTGCTTTGTAACGTTTCAAAAAATAATAAACAAATATGATTTAAAATGAAAATTTACTTTAATATCCAACGTAAACATATGATTATTAAGTTTTTATGCACATATCGGTCGCTAAATAATATTTTCCTCACTTATAGAGACCGATTTTAATGGAAAAAAATTAGACCCCCCGTAAGCAAATCTTTTGTTTTAAAAACTAATAATTTAACTAGAAATTTTATTTTGATATGAATTAATTCGGATTTTATTATACTTTTTAGTAGATAACTTTGTTTTTGAACATCTGACAAAAATTCCGAAATATTTAGATGTAAAATGTAGGCGGGAAACGGGCGTTAGCGTTCACAGTTCTTTCAGCGCCAATCGTAGAATTATAAGCAAGATACAGAGCTCACAAAATTCTGCTAGGTTTGAGTCATTTGGGGTTTTTTTGGACACAAGAGTTTATTACATTCAACTAAAGAATTTTAAACTTGGTATTTCCTATTCAGCATTTAAAATGTAAATGAACAAGGCATGGCCTCAACTCTGTTTGCAAACAGACAATTGTGTGCAAAGCTCTGTATCTTGCTTATAATACGACGTTTGACACTCAAAATATGGTTAGTAAATAGAAAATTGAAAACAATTAAAACAGAAGAAACATGCACTAAAACAAAGAAAGAGCACAATTTATTTTTCAAAATGAATCATATATATACCTACATATTTCCGTCAACGGTATTAAACTCTGTTTAAACTGAATAGACTAGATAAAAGGCTGAGGATCTTAACAAAACACATTGCATTAATCAACCATTACGCAAAGATCGTACCGAATTACCAATTGAATGAATTGTATTTTAGTATGTTTTTAATGCATCAGATTTTGATTATTTTGCGCAGGTAAACAGTCAACTGTCTGATTTACCGAAATCTATATAAAAGTTACAAAATACAGGCGATAGTTACTCAGGTTACACAGCATAATTAATGAAAACGAAACAAAAATCAGAACAAGCTACCACCACCGTCAAAAGTGAAAACTGTCAACGCATTGAAATAATTAATCTCAATTTACTTCACTAAATCGGCACCAATGTATCTTGCATGTTTCAAAGATTCCCTTCGTACCCGAACTGTTGCACAACAAACATTCATCTTTGTCAGACCGACCCGTTTATCTTACGTCCAACATGGCTGCTTAAAACAAAGAACATCGTTTTGGAAATATGGAATACCGTACCCTAAGTTATAAACTGATTGAACCCCCCCCCCCTTTTTTTTCTTTTATTATTATTTTTGTAATAACTTAAATTTTGAACAAAATTACCCCTTAATTTTTGCAATTTATATTTTCCACTCAATAAGAAAGATTTCTTCTGAATAACGTTGAATTTGACTCAGTAGTTCTTGAGAAGACGATTTTTAAAAATGCACCCCCCCCCCTTTTTTTTTGCAGTTTCGAGGTTTTCTCCGCTTTGAATAATAACTGGCCTTTCATTTTTGCAATTTATCATCACATTTCCATAGAGATGCTTTGTGTTAAATTTGGTTGAATTGGCCAAGTGGTTTTAGAGAAGTTCAAAATGTAAAAAGTTTACAGACGGACAGACAGACGGGCGACGGACAAACTGTGATCAGAAAAAAAAACTCACTTGAGCTTTCAGCTCAGGTGAGGTAAAAAAGTAATAAAAAGTGGGTACCATAAACAAGAGTCCCAGAGCCCATCTCCCACGATAAGCAATAATAACTCAAATTAAATTTACTAATCAAATACAACATATTCGACAATTTAGTAGAGTTAATCTTTTTTTCTAAATAAGATTAAAAAGTTGATCACATTTTCGACAATTTGGTAGAGTAAATCTTTTTTTCTAAATCATCTATAATGTAGAACAAACACAAATTGATATCTAATGATTCTTTTCAACGAAATTAGGTAAACAAGGGTTGGAAAAGAGCTAAATGATTCTATATTTATATGTAATGCCTTGTCCCTGGTATTTTTTGCCTAGGGAAGGGGATGCCTATCAGTTGACTGATTATAAACTACTAGTATTGCCATATTCCAATTTATCACTTGGACAGTTTCACCTCTAACCTGAATTTAATATTAATGAATTGAATTTATTTCACCATACACACGGATGGAAAAGTAAACAAATGTATTTTGAATTGAAATTGAAAACGCGTAATTTATTATCCTGTGGTATTATTGGCACGTGGTTATTGGTACAAACAATATCACCAGTTTTACTTTCATCTTTAGTTCTATTTACTTTTTTAATAAAAATAGATCACGTAAATTTTCTTACCTTGTCATCGGTCATTTGCAAAACTATTTTGTTAAAAGCCATTCGGATTGTGGGCACAAGTACTCTGAAGTTGACATTAAAAAGATGCTTGAGTTTCTGATAGACAACATCTATGTAGTTTTTGGAAATCGGGTCTTCCAACAATCTGTTGGAATTCCCATGGGTACCAATTGTGTCCCATTGTTAGCAGACCTATTTTTGTATTCATATGAAGCAAAATTTATTCAAAAACTTGTACGTGAAAAAATAAACCACTCGCTGTGGCCTTCAACTCAATAGTCATGTATATCGACGACGTATTATCAATTAACAATTGTTACTTCCATACCTACTTTATGGTAAACGTGATGACTTCAAATTTTCTATAGCCAACTTTCCTTACTTATGTAGCAATATACCTTCATCACCTGCATATGATGTTTTTGTGTCTCAGTTAATTCGATACGCAATGACATGGTCTTCGTATGAACAGTTTCTAAGGCGAAGCAAGCTACTGACAAACAAGTTGATAAAACAAGACTATTAACAGTCTCCTTTGAAGTCATCTTTTCGTACGTTCTATGGTCGATACAACGACCTTGTCAGAAAATACAATATTCCACTGGGTCGCATGCTGACTGACGTTTTTCATACTAATTGTTAGACCATAAATAATCACCTAATTGTGTACGGACTTTTCCGTTTTTCCCGATTACGACAAAGAGCACACGGCGAGTGTGACCGGTCAACAGAGGATGCTCACTCCTCCATAGCACCTAATCCTACCTCTGTTTTTTTAAGAGGTCCATGTTCGCTCTGCTCCTGTTTTGTAATTTTCCTTTGGATTTTTTAATTTGAACACTGTTCATTATCACCACATGTCACCTAACTATTTCTCACATTCCTGTTAACCCTGTTTTTTTTCTAATATGAGCCTTAGTTAATAGTAATAGCTAGACATGAGTGTAGATGTATATGCAAAGAGATAAACCTTAATATTTCCAACATTAGAAAATTAGCATTGTTGGAATACTTAGCTAAGCTAGATTTATCTCCCTTTCGATTAAAAAGTCTGACTTACGTCACAACATAGTATAGCATCTTAAGGATAAATCATAATTTGAACCGTGCAATGACTCTTACAAAGAGTGTGTAACAGGAAAACAGCCAGTGTTAAAAAAATACGTTTCTATAAATTGTTCAAACAATTACAGTTCAGGAAATATCACAATTTTGTTTTAGTAACAGGAAAACAGCCAGTGTTCAAAAAATAAGTTTCTATAAATTGTTCAAACAATTACAGTTCAGGAAATATCACAATTTTGTTTTAGTTTGAAACAAATTCTATCTTATTTTGAAAATACATGTCCACAGGACACTACTTTGACATAAATACTTTCAAATGGTGGGAAAATGATAAACAGTACATAAAATGATAACATATGATGAAATGTGGGAATTGGAATACATGCGCAGATCACGGGGGGTGGGGGGTCCGACCCCCCCCCCCCCTGAAAAATGAAAATTTATTAAATTTACATAGTAAAATTATCACAGATATGCCTTGGACCCCCTCCCTCTGACAAACTATCCTTCTGACTATCCCCCCGGAAAAAGTTTTCTGGATCCGCGCATGGAATACTAGTAGTCTCGTTTATCTAATTTTATAAAAGATTGTTTGGGGTACTTTCACGCTGTAACTAAGTGAGAGGTCTAGAAAGGTACTAACTAATGTTCAGTCCTACAAAGATTTATAAGATGGTTCCGAAATTATACAATCTTTGGCCTCTCTTAAATTTCAATATTTCTATATTATACCAGATCGCTAACCAAGAGCTTGTTGACATACGTTGTTCAGTTTATGAGTGTTCATGTATTCATTTATTTGTATTTTGGGCGTGTTTTTATTTTAAAATGCGATTTATAAAGGTGTTTGGTCTTAGATGAGTTTCTTTCTCCCCTAAAACAGTCCATGTCGACAATACATTAATTGTCCGATTCTTGATCTTCTCTCTTTTCTTTTCCCGATTTTCTTTTTGTATATGCGCGATTACCTAAACATTTGCAAATCGTTAAAACAATGCAAGTAAGTGGGATTATGATCTGTGTAGAAATTGCTGAATGGAATATTTATACCATTATCAAACAAAGTTTTTACACAATCAACTAATCCTATAATGCAATCAGAGTGTGGCAATTCCACTTGTATGGATATGTTTTCAGGGTAATAATCAGAGGTTGAATACTAAACAATGGCAGGGGAAACTGATGGACTGTCGCGAATAATTTATTGATTTCGTATTAATTCCTTGAGCAAACATCAAAACAGAATTATCTCCACAATATACACTCGTGTCACTAGGCATTCCCTATAGCCGTAATCACCATTTGCTTATTTTATTTAAATCCCCGAATAAAGGCCATATACCAACAAAAATCTCGCCTGATCACCGAAAGTGTATATGAAAAAGCCTGTCATAAAGGAAGCGACTCTAAGTCACATTGAGATCTTTGTGTATCTATCGATAGACCGGATATTTAAAGCTCTTTAATCACCGTCAATACCCTACAACACCCTGTCTTCCACGGTTTCTGCTACCCAATGGAATGGAATTTTTATAGACCTTCCCAAATTGCCAGATCTTTCGATTAGGTAAGTCTTATTCATTTTTTTCTTTTCCCTTCTTTCTTTTTCTTTTTTTTTTTTTATTTTTTTACTTTTTTTTTTTAAATCGATTTTTTTTATTTGAGTGTTTTGATTTCTTTTTTTTCTTCTTTTATTTTTCCTTTTATACAGCATGTATATCAAATGTATCTAGAAATACAAATAATTGCAGTGTTCGACATTGCATTACTTAAAATGTATCAAGAAATAAATGTACTCAAAATTATTTCATATAGCACCAAAAAATCGATCTAAAATCTTTTCGAATTTTCACCTAGTATCTATTTCAACAATCCAATCTAAACACTAGACTATTGACGGTTAAATTAGATTTAGTGCAAGCAGACGATCGATGAAAAAGAGCAACGAACGATACTGAGTAACTTCACGTGAGGGACCTAAAATATGTCAAACAGAATACTAGTACTAATAAAGGACCGTTCACTTGGTTTCAACCGTTTTACCGTTGTTAACAATACCTTAACATTCCTCTCAACGATTTGCAGCATTGCTTTGGTATTAGTTTCTAGTATTGCATTCGTGTTCTTCTTGTTAATTTTATCATTAATTCTACAGTGGCCCTTAAATATTTGTAATTGTTACAGTAATAATTGACTGTAAAGACAGACATTCTTGATTTTTCAAGTGTCAAAGGTGGACATGTATGTCTTTCCTACCAAAGGATTTGGTATAAATTCTAACAGAATACCTTTTTTAAATACCATCCCTATTTCCATTTTAGCTTTAATTCAATTTTTCACAGTTTTTTTTATTTCAATAATTTTTGCGCATTGAAAAAAGGTTGAAGATTTGAAAGGTAATCTAATTCCATAAACAGAGCAATAAGTACTCAATTAATACTTTAATATGTTAAATGGTTATCAAAGGCATAAAAGGAATTTACAGGAAACGGAAAACTACATGCACAGAAGGGGAAAATAGCCAAGCATATTCACGTGTATTAACCAATTTAAACGATTGCTTTGTAACAATGAAAACCACCCCAGGGTTGCTGAGTATCAAAGCTTTGGAGGTCTTACACCGCGCTCATTAGTAGATTACGAGTAAGGTGAAAGGCAGCCTGTCAACAGCGGTCATAGATTGCATTTAAAACTGCGCCGGATTATCGGAATCACCCTTGGCCCAGCTATGAAGGGTCTCCGTAGGAGTTCGCAGAACAATTTTCTAGTTGTTTTGGATGTCTGTATGAAATAATTGTGACTTTTGTTCCTTATTGTGGTAAGACCATTATTATATAATTTTCGTCGCTGCAAGATTTCTCTTTCTCATTATGTTCGGTGTAAGATAAATTCAATTGATAAAAATTTCCCAACTATATGACCTTTCCCTTTGAAAATTGAATGCAAAGAATGTTGGCACAAAAACCAATTGCAAAATTTTGAGTTTTGAAAACAACAGAGGAATCACGATATAGAGGCTGATTTTCGTCAATGATATAGGATATTTATTCGTTTCTATCGATTTGATGTTAGGTTTAGCGGGCACTTGTCTATTGCCTGGTTACCCAATAACGGACACCTGCATGGAACAGCTGAGAATTACACTACGGTAAAAGGTGCACAGTATGCATCACTTCCTCCAGAACACTTAAATCGTAAAAAGGGTATTTACCACCACCACCATAAGCTTTTTAAAAGCAATGTTGAACATTATTTGAGTTGCTTTGTGCTCTTCGTACGTGAAAGTTCAATAATTTACTCAATTTTTTATAAGTGTTTTCTCATTGACATTTGATTTATTCTCACTGAGCTTTCTTTTTATTCCCTTGTATTATGTTGACATAGCGAGGGATCAGTTAAGGATTAAGACAAATGTTGATCATTGTCTGCATGTAATTCAAAAGCCTCAAGTTTGTATTGGTACATCTTTCAGCTTTCTTCAACAATCAATAAATCTTTTTCTGTACAGAAAACTTTTGAAAAAACATAAAATTTCAAATCGGTTAGTTATGGATAAGATTATGATAAAAAATGCGAACACAACTAAACCTGATGTATATTGTAGGTTTTCTGCTGCCTTGCCATGGGACTCGAAACGAAATTATTTGAAGGGGAAGTGGACGATTCCTTTATTTGTAAACTATGTCAAAAAGTGTTCTTGAACCCGGTGTCTTGTTCTTGCAAACACATGTTCTGTAACAATTGTATGATGAAGCGTCTACAATACGAAAAACTGAAACACTGCCCACTTTGCAAGACCAAATTTACCGGAAAACTCGCGCAACCTTCAAACGAGTTCAAGCTCCAGCTACTGCAACTGAGGATAAATTGCAGCAACAAGTGTGGGAAATCGGTGCTGTTGGGAGAACTTCCGGACCACGTGAGCGAAATGTGTCCTCACACACCCATCACGTGCCCCAATTACGGGAAAGGATGTCGCAAAAAGATTCGACGCTGCGACATCAAACATCATCTTAAGGAATGTGATTTTCGGGAAGTCGTCTGCGAAGCATGCGGTCACACTACCATTTTTAGAGATCTGTTTACGCATCAAAGTCGGACGAAATGTTTGGAGAAAAAACTGAAGCAGCAAATCATTCGCGAGTTCAGGAATACCACTAGAGAAGTTCGCCGCCACAAGTCCCTTCTGACAAAGCAGCACGTAAAGAGGGACATTTTACTCAGGAGACAAGAACTGGAGCACAGCAGAAATCTCCAGAGCAGCAGGTTGTCAACAAGTCGAAAGTTTGGATCTCTGGAGAGTCTGGCCAACAGCAACAGTAATACCAGTACTGGTGTATTCTTAACCGAAAACGTTCTGCAGAAATATTACAAGCCGGCTAATGGACATAGTGGAAGTTCTGTCATCTCGGACACCACGTCGCTTGGGAGTCGAGCCCCACTCCCGTCCAGGGCGGGGCATAACGTGTTCGAATGCATTCGGTGTAAAAAGCTGTTCAAACCTCAAAATAACCACGAAAACGCATGTTCTTGGCACCAAGGGGTAAGATAAAATAAATTAAAAATAAATTGAAATTCAAAAGTCACATTTCTCTTAAAGAAACAAAATATTTCACTTATAATTGACATGTACGTGTAAAAGTAATAATCATTGTTAAATTTCTTTTCATATTGGACGTCCTTCAACAGCCGGTGAGTTCCAAATTCTTTTTTATTCTACCTAATTGAACATGTAACAATACGGACTAGAATTAAAATTCTAACAACACAACACCAGTAAATATACGCTAGATCCTTCAACTTTGGTAATAACGTGCATTTTGCACAGGTTTTAAATCCCTTGGATTTATATTGATCTTAGACCAAACAGACTGTGTGTAGTGAAGGAGGTATTGCGATTTTTTTAAAAGGTCGTGTCGTTAAATCAAATTGATTTTGCTGCAAATATCTCTTTTTGGGGTGACATGACACATGATCAAATTGGCAACTTTGATATTGATTCATATATCATTGAACGATCTGTCTTCTCTTTCATGGAAAAGTATAAATCAATATTGGTGTATCAACATATTCAACTGAAAATTAGAAAATCGCGATAAGCGACTGCAATCAAATCAAAGGTTCTCACAAAAAACACTGAAAAACCATAGTAATATCACGCCTAATGCTTATATATTCATACTTGAATACCCGATGTTGTATGTCCCTACCAAAAATATTTTCTATGCTAATTATAGCAGCCCAAAATGAAGACCTAATATACCCTGGTCCAAAAGTGTTTGCCTAGTGGGACGTCCCAATCAAAGATATTGCATGGCTGACATTATACCAAGAGTTCTTCAATTATAAAATAAATTTAAAGACGTATACTTTAAGCGATAAACCACTTTATAGAATTTACATCAATTTACGACAGAGGAACGTATTTTGCCTATTTGAATAGCGTTGTCGTAAACTCGATCCCACCATAGTTCAAACATAATAATTATATATCAATGTCTACCCAAATTCACAAATTAAATGGCTTGATAGCAGCAGGAACCGCTATTATTTGCAGAGAACTTAATATGTCAATATTTTTCTTCTTTTTCATATACAAACCTGTCCGGTGTATTTAGATAGTAAGTATTCTCTGTCAGCTTTCAATGTTTCAAGTGGATTTCGTAAATCTTGGAGAACAAACTTAGACCGTGGGCTTTCAATGATGGAAAAACAAATAGCAAGTCTCAACGACATCGCTTTTTACATCTAAAAATTTCATTTAAAACAATTGTGAAAGCTAATGAAAAAGAAAATAGGCTGATAACAATGATATATAAAACACAAGACATTTCAAGTTTAGTTTACAATAAACCAGAGAAGAAAAAAGTTTAATAGAAAACAATAAAGGAAACCTTTGTTTGATAGAAATCTTATTTTCAAATTTCAGGTCAAAGTATTTGTAAGTATACATTTACCTTTATCTGAATTTCTCAAGTGTTTTATAGATTTGAGCACACTTGAATACAAAGATTGAAAGAGAGTGTTGAGTTTTAGGTTTTGAAGTATTTGAAATCGCAATGATTATTTCATTCATGAATACAAAGTTTTGCTTTTTTTCCCTTTCATTCTACCGCCTGTGATCTCTATTGACGGACTCAGGGTGTAAGTATTCTTAGTTTACTTAAATAAATCAAATTGCATGCATGTAATTTATTCCAAAACTTTCAAGATAATCCATAGCTTGAATATGAGCTGATATGTTTTGCAATAAATAAGATTTGTGGTGTACTATTAATATATTGCTTTGACTAATGTTTTCTTCTTGTTGTTCTCTTTTTCATGCTTCCATGAATATGAAATTAATAGGGGGTGAGTACTATGCCAATAATATGAAACAAACTATATGAATCAGTTTGGTTTAAACTTTTCATGTCCATCATTTTTGGTTGTAGCCTATCTATGAATATAAAAAAAATTTAAAAAAAATAAATGGAGTTTTTCTTCTGTTAAAACTTATTGCAAAGTATACCTTTGACCAATTTTGACTATATGAAGTATATTTTGACTAGTTTTGGTTTTCTGTTGTGAATCAAAATGTTCTAATTTTTCCTGTTTTCAGACTTGTTATGGGTGTGGCAAAGTAGATTATTCCCCAGGATGCATTACAGGTTACCATCAGGCTTAACAGAGACCATATACCAAATATTCTAATGTCAGCGGAATGGACTGCTTAAATAATTGTACCTTTAATAATCTAAACATTGTTTTATGTACATCATAATTACAGTATGGCTGTTATAATACTTTTTTATATCAATAGTAAGCAATGATTTTTTTTCTCTATAGAATCCTGTATAAACTTAGAAATAAATTACTTTCTGAATCAATAAACTTTGGCTCTTTCAGATATCATAAAACATGAAGAGTTAGATTAATAATCTACTGGTATATCAGTAAATGATGTTCTGTGCATACAATATCAAAAAGGTCAAACTCAGAAAAAAAGATAAATAAGAAAAATTAATTAAGTTGAATTTCTAGGAAAATATATAAAACAGTATGAAATCTTGTTATGACATCATGAACAGTCACAAGGCAGCTGAGCTTAATGCAAAATACAATAGTATATAGGTATCTTTTGTTTAAAGTTTGCTTTTAAAAAATCTTGATAAGTTTTTAACTAAGCTATCCAACATAAGTAATAGTGAAGTCAAGGTCATAGGAAATGTCAAGGTCAGAAACTAATGCTGCAATAAAATTGCTTTAAAACCTTGTATTATCTTAATATTTGACGTAAGAGGAAAAAACCTTGTGTTTTTTAAACTAAACCATTCAAAACAAGCAGTCTGAGAGCATTGCCTTAGCAATATATGTTCCCTACTGGAACCACAATTTAATAGAGGGTTTGTTGTTTTCCATACTTATCTAAAAAAGTTTTGAAGAATTCTAGACAAATATATTTTGTATAGTTGTATAGTAATACAGTCTTTCTTGGAGGACAGACACGAAGTTGACATGTGTAACAATTTGGACTTTGCACTTCCTCTCCTTTATATTTGGTAAAAATACATGACATGAACATTGTTTACATAATTTCATATGTTGAAATGCTGTTCAAGACAAAGTAGATAATTTGCTAGTGATCTTATTTGAATAAAGTTTCACAAGGTTATTGTAATCTTAATATAAAAAGACCACCAACAAACAAATTGACATTTAATTTCTGTAGGTATAATTGAAATCTGTTTCTATATTTTTAGTATGTACTGATATGATTTTGCTGCATTTAAATGTAAAAAAAACTGTTGGGAGATTACTTTGTATTTTAGCTGAAAATGCAAATGTTTAAAACATCTGTTGCAGGGCTGAGGAGATTGATGCTCCATGCTATTGTAATTTTCCAATATTACCACTAGTCATACAATCTGTTACATTTTCCAACAAAAAATTGAATTATTACAAATATATTGTTACAACCACTGGGCATTTCAATGAATAATAGATCCAAGCTCATTATCAATAACCATTTTATGGTTTCAATGCCTTTATGGCAGCGAATTTGTATAGAAAAGTGAAGTCAAAGTGTTAATGTTCATAAAATTATGACACAGTTTCCCTGCTCTTCATCGATGAATCTTTCAAGGTTGATGAAACAAAACTCTACAAAGTTTCTTTGAAACTAAAAAAAAATCACTGCTAAATGCAAAGTGTGATAAACAGTCAAGGATGGATGGATGGATGGGAGACTGACACAATACAAATTCTCTATGCTACAGTCCTATACTTGGCAGGGCATGAAATATATCAGCTTCTCTCACATATATATCCTTACAAAAGAAATTGGAAACTTAAGAGTGAATTTAAAGAATACAACACAAAGCAATGACTTATTAGGATAAAATATTCAGTTCCTTTACTTAGAAATCATGAACAAAAGTAGTTTACAAAGATCTAAAATAAAAATACTTATCAAGATGATCAGTACAGTAAAACTCAACAAATAATCAAAAAGGCTGCTAGAACAATATGTATGAATACATACAAAAAGTCCAATACTGTAACCAATGATAAAAAATTCTAAAAATATAAACTTAGACAAAAGTAAACTTGATTCATTCACATGTATATTATGTACCTTGTAGAGAATTACTTTTGAAAATACATTTCTATCAAAGTATATATCTCTCATTCTTTCTGTAGAGAGTCAACTTTGTCCAATGTCTGTTTAAGAATTTTATCATGGCCTTCAAACAGGAAGTACCCTTTGAACTTTGTCCCACTTAGAAACAGAGGAAACCAGAGATGGTCATCAGGCCACATCGTGTCAAAAGGAATGTCCTTGACATTGAACCACTGGGGTCTCATCTCTGAATAATGAACAAAAGATTTGTGAGGACACAGAATCAACTTGCCTTAAAGACTCAAAATAGTATTGTTAATTTTGATCGTCTGAAAACAATGACATGATAATCATATACATCAACCATGGTCCATTTCAAAATCATCACAACAACAAACACTGATTTATCTCACCGTTATATCTATTATATCATACTTGTATGCAATAACCAAATCATATTTGGTTACTTTGATAATTTTCAACACATTGACTTAGGTTTATCTTCTCCCGTAGTCATGAGGTCAACACAAATACATGACACAAATGTATGTGGAAACACATTCGTGAGGATGTAAATTCGAGGGTTAGGGTGACCCACAAAATCTAAAAACATTGGTCCCCCACGAACAATGAATATCCCACAATATGGATGACCATCATAATATTTGCATGATGAAAATGATATAACATGAAAAATTCAATGGCATAGTACATAATGATATTTCCTTATCAATTTATTTCATAACCAGCCTCCCTGACAACATTACTGGTCAACATTTGTCTTTGTAACTACTGTTATCTGTACAATGTTTAAAATTTTCCATGGCTTGTGTTAATATGATCACATTAAAAGGCATGGTGTATACTTAATACACTGACATGTTGTAAATATAAGTGTATATAAGCATTGATTCAGTGTTTTTTAAGACAAATAAAGCACAACTCAGACTCAGAGATGTTTGGACCCAAATTTATTTTTTTTGTCACTGACTTATGTGCATTATTTTATCATGAAATCAACTCTATGCCCTGAATATCAGTACCGGTATCTATGGTGTCAAATCTATGGGAAATAACTCAAGACATGCTTGCATAATCTCAGTAAAATATTTTTTTGGCTGTATGTATAAGTTTAAAATGTTTATCTTATTTAGTACAAGACAAATGGGTAAAAGATATATGTAGGTTTATTGCAACAACAAAAAAAAACAGCCAATGCATGGCAGTCCATATATCCCTGCTTAAAAACCATAGGAGCTAAAAGCACACCACTATTGACAGAATTTTTGGTTTTAAATATGTATTAATTTGTGACTTTGACCTTTTGTCCTTACGACCATAAAAAAAATTGGCATTTTTACAAAGTTAAAGATAATTATCATCTTCAGTTACAAAAGAGAGACCTTGACCTAGCTAAGACAAGTCATCAAGTACAAATTCCATTTTAAACGTTATTAGACTAATGAAATAATATTAGGACAGTTTAGTTTAATAGTAATTAAGACAGAAAAACTGACAAGTATCCTTCATTTTTAGCTTTTGGGATCAAAATATTTTAAGACATGTCATGCTGGTATAGAATGTTTCTCTTGCTATACTGTGAAATCATTAGATTTTGTGGTGGCTCAATTTTTGTGGAATATGTGGGTACCTCTCATCCATGAATTAACATCCTCCACGAATTATTGAATTAGGGTTATTTAGTCATATCTCCCTTTGTAGGAGTAATAGAATACACAAAATTACATCCCCATCAACCTGTAAAATTTAAGCAATCCACGAAAATTGCCCCCCTCGAATTCTAATGTTTCCCCAGTATATAGTCTGTACCTATTCTAATTAAACAGTATGGTCCTAAGAATATTATTCTAAAACTAAATTGATTATAAGAATACATGAATCGAAATAAATTTATTAAATTTTTTTATATATTATCATAATTTAAAATAACTCCTCACCCTTCAATTGATTAAAAATTAATTCTTCATCTTGAAAGATTCACAGGACAGGGTGAATTGCAGTTTAAGTGCTGGGTTGCCATACAAAGTGATTGATAAACTAATCTCAGAGGTATGTACAATTTACAGAATCTTAAAATTACCCCAAAACAACCAAATCTTTATACTTTGGCTGTTTTTAGTGTATATGTATGTTTAAAGAAGATCTTTACACTGTACATTGTGATTTTATACCTGAACTTTCTGTTGGTTCCCCTTCAAACTTTGAAGTTGTGAAAACATGGACCTCTAGAATTTGTGGATCACCAACAAATTCAAAGTCAATCAGCCCAATTTCTTCTAAGTCGTCCGATTTCAAACTGGATTCTTCAAAGAGTTCCCTACAAAAACATGAAGAATAAATTTTCATAAAAAAAACATGACAATTTGAAGTAATGAACCCAAATTAATTAAAATTAGAATTTCAATGGCAGATCAGATTTTAAAACAAGAACAAATTTGATAAAAAATTTCCTTCCACTAATATCATAAAGTTAAAAACTGATATATAACAATATTAAATTAAGTTTTTTCCTTAACATTGCATTGAAATTCTAATGAAAATTTTCTACAAATAGCATTTTTCTGAAAGTAAAAGGATTCTTTTGAAATTAATAATAGGTATTGCTACAGCACTCAAAATGTCAAAATTTAAGTCAAGTAATTTCATTTCTAACAAAGGTCAGACAGAATAAAAATTTACAATTTGTTACCCCCCCCCACCTCCAAATCAGGGCCAGTATTAAGCAATGGCACACCAGATCTGAACAGTTGGACATTTGGGAGGAACACTAAGCACAGTTACAATATGTTACAGTTAGTGCTGGCAGATCCACAAGCCTTGTAGTATTATAAGCTTGATAGGTTAAAAAAAAAAAAGGTCAGACTTTGAGGTGAATTACGAGCACCGAGGTCCTAATATCAATATTAAACAAAAAAAAAATTTCTAATGTGAACTATGCAAGGAAAGCACTAAAAATCAGTTTAAATCAAACCTTTTGGCTGCCTCTAGTATGGTTTCTCCCTTCTCAACTTTCCCTCCAAATCCATTCCACCTGCCCTGGCCAAATCCCCTTTTCTTCATTCCCAGCAGGACTTGGTTTGGTCTGGTGACTAACACCAGGGTCAGAAGTTTCTTCATCATTGAGGAACGACTACAAAAGATGCAGTTCTAAAAGCATTAGAGAAGTCTTAGTAACTAAAACTTCTTTACTTACACTTGAACTTTCTATCTTGAACTCACTATAAATCTAAATAAACTGACCATGACAGTTCAAATTTTTATCAAAAATGTCAATTATTTAAAACCACTCGATTGATTAAGCCTTGACGTATGCAAAAGCATATAGCAAAAAGGAATGTGACACTTCTGGAGGCCTGAAGTTAATGTGACATCGTATTTTATAAACGCATTGCATTCCTGTTCGTTATGTTTACACATACACACTGTACAATGTAGCTCATGGCTTGGTCAACCAAACAACAGCTCCTCAAGGATAACAAATATTAATGATGAGAAAATTCAAAATATCAAACAATTATTGCTTTTAACTACACACATTATACGAAGTAAATACAAAGTCTGAAATATACGTGCATTAATTTAAGACAAATCTACCTACTACTTTTTTTAAAATCAAATTATGACAAGGTCTTTTTACAGCAAAACACAGTTGTAAACATGTATCAGATTCACTGATTTTCCCGCAAAATAAGCTTTTCTGCTTTCCCAAAACAGAAGAGTTTGTATATAGAGTTATTCCTCTTTCAACTGAACAACCATATCATTGCCTAAGAAAGGTATTTTTATTTAAATTTTAAAAATGGGTAACCTTATGAGAGATTTATCAATTTTTTTTTAATGAATCGTAAATCAATCAAATAGTCACTTCACATGGCTTTTGAAAGTGTTTGATTGACTGATAAGATAATTTTCCAAAAAACGATTATCTTGGGTTTTTTTGTTTTGTTTTTTTATTTTTGTGTTGTACATCGAAGGACCCTAGTCATTATTGCAAATAAACGCTCATTCTAATTCATCTGAAAAATAAAAGGGATGAACTCTCAATATAACCAAAGCATCTTGATTGTTATCTAAATAATTTAATTGTACATAATCTTTTTACAACCTCGCACCCCCTTTTAGGATAACAGTAAAAATAAGACTTTAAAAAAGATGGTAAAAACAAAACAAAAACAAATACTAGCACTCCACGTAACATTAGAAAGTCAGTCATTGAAATATTCCTTCATATTGTTTCTTTAAACTTACATGTAGTTTAATTACCCCTTTTCTATACTAAAGAATGGACAGGTTGCCTTGTAATTTTGACTGACAAACTTGATGTCTACCCCTTACTAGTGTATTTTGATTAAATGTATGGTAAGAATTCTATTACATGTACATTGATTATGACACCTCCTGTCTATTACTGTTAGTTAAAACACGCCAACAGTAGCTCTCAGGGGACGGGATATACGATGTACACATTGCTGTTACTTGGGGGTAGCACGAAGTCTCCCCTCTCTCCCAGAAACTGAAACAAGTTATTTAGATGGATAGATCATATATGTACGAAATACGAATAGGGCCACATAAAAAATATTTTAATATATTTTTGTCTCGTAATTACGAGAAAAGATCTCGTCATTACGAGAAAAGATCTTTAGATAGTTTGCCCCTTTGTCAACTATAGCTCCCATCCAATACACTTACTCTACCCCCACACCACCCCAAACAACATCTCCTCCTTTCAAGTCTCAAATACATGTATCAAGTACTGGATAATAATGTCAATTGGTCACCATCAAAATATATCAATTTTATAACTTTTACATCCAACTTTTATCTCAAAAATCTATTCGATTTACTTAAATATCAAGATTTAAGGTAAGAAAAAAAAAGAGTCTGTATTCATCAATTTCCTGTATATATAAAATAATTTATGAAATAATATTGACAGGGGTGATGTTGCAAATTTTTTGGTGAGGAATTCCATCATATTTTAGAATGTAGATATTTTTTTTTTCAAACTGAAGAAACATGTTTTATTAAAAACCTCAAACATTCATAAATTAAAGGTACTTAGACACGATTTGAGCTCAAATTTTCATTTTTTTTAAATGTCTAATATGATCAATATGGGTGTTTTTAATGCTTTGTCAAAAATTGAAAGTCAAATACCGAGTTACAAGCGAGTTACAGAGGTTGGAATTCTTTGTTTTGTAAACAAAGCTCGAGTCCTGTTATTGTTTACATATGTGTTGTATTGGTATAAGTTTTAATCTAATGTTGCTTTTAGTTATTGATAAAATTATTTATGAACACATTGAACCACTTTATCGTATTTGCCACAAGTTATTTTGTCAAGAATGGTAATTTCTGTACTTTACATTATTTGTAAACAAATATAAGATTCGAACTCATAAAAACGACTTCTTTCCTCTGTATCTCGCTTGTAACTTGACTTCTAACATTCCAATTTTGGTGAATTATTCAAAATACACAAGTAAACCATTTTATACATTAATATTAAAAATAAAATTTTCATCTCAAATCGTGTCTAAGTAAGCTGACCGGTAGTGAAGATCATGATATAGTTTTTACAAAAATGATTATACAGGGTGATATTCTATTAGTATTCACTTTTTTGCACTTTTATCCCCATTTTCATGTATTTTAGGAAAGATATTTGCGGAATTGTTATGCTAAAATATTTGCGGAATAGTTAAAATATTTGCGGAATAGTTAAAATATTTGCGGAATAGTTAAATATTTGCGGAATATAGTTAAAATATTTGCGGAATAGTTAAAATATTTGCGGAATAGCACCATATTTTTGAGAAAAATGTTATATGCGGATAGGTGGTGCACTGGTTATTGTAGAATGGCTAAAACATTCACATCTACGTGTATGAAAGTCTGCCTTATCTGAGCCATTAACAACTAATGCATGTGCGTTCTTTTATACATGTGCATTCTGTATATGTTGCTACAACTTCTGGAACTCAGTTCATTGATCAGTCATAAAGAAACGACATTCCATGTTATAGATTGAAAATAACCAAAACCTCAACCGAAAAAAGTTTTCTGCCTGTCAATTCTTTTGTGTTTATATTAAGTGACATTTTACCAGTGTCGGGTAAGTAAAATAAATAACACTAAATAACAGTACAGCTCTGCACCTTTATGCAGTGTTAACTGATAACAGTTCAATATGTAAACAAACAGACTTTATCTCACTAGGCTGAGGATAGGCATACTGTAGATTTGTATAATATAGACTGGTTACCGACTTTTCACTACTTGCTTTGTTATGAGTAAATTGTACGTGTGTTGGGGGGGGGGTGTTTGGGAGGGGGTGTTTGTTTGCTTGGGGTTTTTTTGAGGGGGAGGGTACTCTTATATAGGAAATGTTTTAATACTCTTAAGAACTTTGTAAAAAAAAAAATAAAGCAAAAGAAAGCATAGAAAATGAAAAGTAATACATGTATACAATGTATATAACTTTTAAAATTATAAGTTTGGCATTAAATGTATGAAGGTAATCGAAGGTGAGATTTGTAAGGCATATGCAATTTTAAATTTCACGGCTATATAAAAAAAACCGCCTTAACCCTGATAAAATAACATATCCAATAAATATAGAGATATGTTATCAATACAATATCGTCCTTAACCGCTTTGGTATCACTTAGAACGGTTGGTCACTTACTTATTGCAATTACACGAGCAATTACCAGATTTGTATCCCATTCTAACACTCACTTGCTAAAATTAATCTCATTTGCTTTCTCTTTATAACTTTACCTCTAATCGGAGAAAGTTTTTAAAAGTTTTTAAATTGAATTCAAATACGAACGGCTCCGGAGGGTTCACAGTTGTTCAATGTTGTACATATCAGAAAATTATTAATTAGTTTTTACACGCCATTGGACAGGTAAGCTGGATAAGGTCTTTGAAAAGACAAGCATTAAGCCCAGCCACGTTTTGGTATAACAAAACACAACATATTGTATTTACGCGTGTTATTAAGGGGATTAGACAAATCGACTTTCACGTGTTTGATTTAACCTTTTTGGCCCAGACAGACGATAAAAAAGTGTTACGAAGGACGGTTTATTAATTTCGCGCGGAAACTAGAAGGAATTTTTCGTACACCCCAAAGAAAATATGGGTGTTCATCGAGAGCCGTATGCTTATATAATAGCGAGGTTATGAACAGTGGCACCAACGGGTGGAATAAAGGCATTGTGTTAGTCGTGTTCATTTATGTGGTTATTACAAGGCAGCATGTCTGATTCTTTCGTCTCTGCGAAAAAGTTTAATTTGCGCCTTTGTGAGGGATAAGATAAGTCTGCTTTTAATAATAAAGTGATAAAGAAGTTATCGGTGCACCCGGAGTCATGTCTGTTACCTCAACCACCATCACGGCCAGCCCAACCTTCGACGACTTTCTGCCATCGAGACAGAAGTTGGTCCTCAACGTAGAAATGTCCTTCCTGCGAGAACAACTGATTAGTCAGTCGACCAGAAGCCGGACGCTGCCCTCACGGGAGGCTGTGGGTAATGCAGCTAATAAACAGCAACCAAGGTGCCATTTACAACCCCCCAAAAAGCGGATTAAAAAGGTACCCGTCAATAAACCCGTTTTCCGACGTGTTCATCCCTTGGACATCTTCTTTAAGGCTGAAAACGCACGGAAGAAGTTCGACGAGGAGAAAAAGTACAAACCCTGGGACTATTATGTAGATAAAGATGTGGAAGAAGAGCATAATCGGGACATTGTGATTTCGTCTTCCTCCATCAAATCAAAGACTCTCTTCCCTGATATTGGTGAAGTCCGCGAGGACAGAAATGTAAGTTTTGACGTCGCAGAAGAGGCGAATATACCGTACAATAAACTTCCGGGAATTTCCCCGGACTCCCGCGAGATGAGTGCTGTCAGTAGAACAATGGCGAATGAGTGTGACGTCACTTTCTACAGCAAAACCCCGCCAAACAAGAAGCGGAAGGACACTAAAAAGGGAAAGATCTCTAACGAACGGGACACCGATGTTTTCAATATAAGTTTTCGTCCTAACAGTCGCGGGGACTATGACCCTAATAGCGAGCTTAGAAGTAGTTATTACACCATTAAGAGACTAGACACAACTACTATACCGCGTGTGGACTCAAGACCGAGAAATTTACTTGGAAGTCGAAACTTGACTCAGTCGACTATTGCAATGCCCGCAAGACAGAAGCCAACATCTTTTCATGCTCTGCTAGTGGGAACACAGAAGCTTTTGCATCGGAAAAATAAGATAGAATGTGATGGTGGGTACTGCTCTGTTCCAATTGAAAACTGGACCCAGTCTAAAGTCCACACTTACCCAGGATATTCCTCAGTGCCTCTCCAGAGGTACTAGATCTCTTTGAATGTGTCAGGTATTAGTACTGTGTCAGGTACTAATTGTCATGCGAGTTTCTGTGTATATCTGTATCAGTGAAAGTCGAAATCATCAGCAATCTGTTAATTTTGTTTCTAAATTGTTATACATATGTAAACCTTGTTACTTTATTTCTTTGTGAACAACGCAATCGAATTATTTCTGATTCACTCTTTGATATGCAACCATTTCATGTAAATCACCTTCACTTGAACCCACTTAATGCAGATTAATTATTCTTGATTGATTCTTTTTAATTCTTTAAGCGGTTAAGGTTTTCTTGATGGTGCTGGAGTACACGCACACATATATTAAGTTATATGCATAATCATATACAGTGGAAGAATATCCTTAATATCCAATATCAATATTTGTATGCCGAATAAAATGAATAAAATTATGCGCCTTCATGATCGACATTTTTTATCAGATAAGAAAAATTTAAATTGTCCCAATTAGGTTTCGTAAATGACGATGATTGACATTTTAATAAATCCGGTTTTAAGATTTCTGACATGTAACGTTAAATGTAAATGGACGTCCATGCAAAGCGTCAACAATTTAAAGACAGATGTATAGTATTATAAAGCTATAGGGCAAATTAAAATATACTGTTGGAATGTTATACCTAAAGGTTTGGTTTGAAAGAAAACAAATACTTATGAACATTTCATTGCAAAACAATGATCCCGGGTTGGCCTTTCTTTCTGATACCAAGGTTTGCTGGTATTACATATATTGTACAATGACTGGTAGTCGATTTCTACTCGACACTTGATCACGATATACAGGTATATAAGTAACGGGGATTATTTAATTCCAAAAGCTAATATGACGTAATTTTGCTGTTTATTCGACTTCTGATCCGAAACATGAAGGAGAATTATGACTACAATTACTGGTATTTAACTAAACCTTGCGATGACTGTGAAACAAAAGAGCATGTAGTCTGTCTGTGTTTGGCAGATTCTATTGGTCTTTCTGTGGGTTTTAACAACATTGTATCATTTTGATGTATTTTATTTATTCAATTTAAAAGGTATAATTACATGTGTAAGCTCCTATTACACAATGTAGTTTGATATAACCTGTCATATTCAATCAAATTGTATATTACGACAAATTAGATTGAATTTTGTGGGGTTTTTTAACCGACTCCGGCTGCTTTTCCCGGCTCAAATAAAATGCAGATATGTTTTGTCCCAAACATTTAGATGTACTGTGTTGCAGGACTTTGCAGTCCTTTGATTTTGTTTGTTTTTGTGTCGGGTGCAAGGAGATTGGAATAGAGATTGAGCAGTAAGTGATATTGCCTTGCAGTTCATGTATGTAGTTCATAATGGTATCCGAATGTTTTTAAAAAAGATCATCGGATTTACTGGTTGAAGATAAGCAAAGAAGCGGCCGGCAGACTACCTTAAAGCTCACAATAAAGGCAAACTGGATGTGAAAAAAACAACATTTTCGACGCTTGTTCAGCAGTAACATGCTAGCGAGTTCTCGCCCAATTCCTATTCCTTTAACACAAATGTCGATGAGCTCTTAAGAATACCAGCTCTGCTGAACAGGCATTGGAATAATAGTAAAAATTAACAACTTTTTTTTATATACCAATGCTAAAATCACAAACTACTCATATACCTGTAGGCTACCATATTACAAGTAATTAAAACACTTTTTTCACTGATAAATTAAGCTGTAATACGAAAAGGTTGTTCTCTACTTATTTCATATTAAACTCTAATCCAAAGTTATGGTCCCTTTAATTCTGATCCAATGATTATGGTTGGAACTTAATTTGTTTTTTACATGATATAAAATAATCGAGCTTATTCTGAAGTTTAAACAACGTTATTATTGCTTAAACATATCTATTTGTAAAAGCGTCATAACTGATTTCATGCTTTAGTTTTAACACAATGGTGCTGAGTAAAAGACTATAGTTTATTTGCACCAGTTTATGGGTCTGACAATTTCAAATTCTATATCATAACCCTTTTTAATCACCCCACCCCCACCCCCAACCCGCACCCCCTAAAAAAACAATAATAATAGCATACAGCCGAACTGGCCGCTGTCAGTGTGGGCTAGATAAAAATTCAGCTGTTCAGCATATACTAAAGGATACATGAACACACATCTAACCAAAAGTTAAATAAATCCATGTATATGGAACCATTAGAAAATCTTTCGTTGTTGAAGAGGTATATACAGTCAGTTGATGGCACATTACTAGTATATCATATAAAGGACGGACGCTAAGTTAGCGCCATACTGGTGTAACATAAGCCTAGTATGAACATGTACGTTTTTAATTTACTGTTTTTATATTATTCTTAAAGAGAAGTGAACGAACGTTATATCATAACGGAAATTCTACAAAATTGACTAGGGCACCCGCCAGGTATGGGCATTTTGGAAATAAGATCTATAGGATCAATATAAACTAAATGTCATAAACCTTCACATGACAAAGAAATGTGTCTTTATGATAGTTACCACAAGATTGTCTTTTTACCATCTTGCACAACATACTTGATGAATGACAGATTTGTAAAATCAAATTCTTAAATAGACTGGGTGGTCAACAAATTAACCATCAGATCAGCCTTAAACTTTTAAATATGATATGATTGGCCATAAGCTATTATTAAGTAAAGAAAAAATCCAAATAATTTAGCTTTTTTCCAATATCTCTATACAGACCTCTTCATCTAAAGGAGTTAAATGTAGCCTAAAAATGGCGACGACCATCAAACCCTCCATTTCAATGCGATAAACTTTGAGGTACATGTAACTCTTTTGTATGCGCAACATAGTTAAGTTCTAAATATATACATTATACAAAAGAATATGACGTACCTACCTATAGATCTAATACAATGTCTTTATTGTCATAGCTTTTGTACGTGCTCTTTGTAGTAATAGTAGAACCATTTTAACAAGGCCTTGGACTTTCGGTACGACGTGACTATCTATTTATTGCGTCAAAACAAGTTAAAAATGACGCTGGTTTCAAGTGAAATATACACCGATTGCGTAGTCTTTGCCCGAAAGCCAGACAAATCTTGTTGATTTCAATGAGCAATGGCTGAGTGGCCTACATGAAATAGACAGGATTACGTCACAATGCTGTTTGACACCAACTACCCAAAGTCCAAGCTCTTGTTAAAATGGTTCTAAGCTGTGAAGAGTTAAGGGTCTCTCGAGATGAAAAAATCCACTGACACATTTAAAGACATAAAAAGGACAACAACAATAAAATATACATGTATTAATCAAACTAATTTTACTTGGATTTTGATTTTCTTCAATGCAGTGCCATTTATTACAAATTAATTTCCTTTAGAGAGAGAGAGAGAGTGTGTGATATCTTTCAAAAAATAGAATTTCGTATTAGATGACCAAGAAAAGGAAACACTTCAAAGTTAACAATTCTATAGTACATGCATTCACCATCGACTTGCTTCTTCCAAGAACTATTGATCATAGTAGTGCGAATGTTGGACCTGCTTTGTGTACATCCTACGGGAGTGACTGTGTATAAAGAAGTACTTTACTTAACTGATAAACTCCCATAATAGTCATGAAAAAGATCATTGTTCCTTTAACAACAGTAATCACAACAAACATTCATATGAAAATTGTTCTTTAATTTTTACTAACACGTGTAGGTACAAAATAAATTTATCACAAAAAAATAAAAATCTTTCATTTTACATCTAGGTTTGAATGTCATATATATGTTCTTGTAGTCTCTAACTTGCAGTTCTTTCGAATACTATAACAGCAAGAACTGTTTACAAAAATTGAATTACACTGGGTGTTATTGACAATCCCTTTATACTTCATCTTTATTAAGATCGCCATTTTCCCGATTCATGGGCTGGGTACAGTCCGTGCTTTGTTTGGCCTCCGAGCTATATACCGGCATACGTGTACACGTGCACGTATAATAGACCCTGCGGATCAGAGTGAAGGTCTCCCTACGGAAGATGATGTAGATCCAAGGGTCGATAACCGAGTTAGCGGTGGCCATCTCTATACCAAGTAACTCAAAAGAGGGCGAGCTCTCATGTATCCCAATCAGGTGTCGCAGCATATTCATCTATACACCAAAATAAAGAACAGGTTTATGAATTACATTCAAATGATGACAATTTGATGCCTTTATCTGTTTAAAATCTGTCAGTCAATCAAATTTAGTACAGCCATGAGCAGTTGTATCAAAATTTAAACAATATCACATGAAAAGACATGCAACCCATACAAGTATAGAAATGTATAGGAATTATTTAGCATTTAATCGCGATTAAAATGCATGATTTTCTCAAACCGTAGATCAAGAAATAGACTTAAATAGTTGAAAAAGTACATTTACGAATACTTTATTTTTGGGCAAGTTGATGGTCTTGCAAATTCAATACAACATATACAGTATTAGTTCAGTAATAAACTAATAATAGATCAAAGTATTAAAAAAAACTAATATCGTACATCAGAAAGATCGATTTGACTCTTATTTGATAATATTTACATTTTCCAGTGTAACACTACGTATCGATTTTGTACTGTATAACCCATAACTTCAAATGACGCCAAATTGAGGTGCCAGCGGGGTTTGCTTATTTATATTTCAATATTTAATCGTACGATGGCTTAAAATTATGCAAATATAAGTAAATATTTACATTTTTAACTGTGTTTGATGTGATAACATTACGAATCAATTTTGAACCCCCAAAAACCCAATAACTTCATAATACGTGAGTGACACAAAATGGGCGTGTCTTATAAGCGTAATTGAAAAACGGTATTGGCTGCACCGCGTAGTAATATATATACATAGCATGTGCTACATAAAAATAGTGGTTTTAAAATTATTTTGTGTTAAAGTGTACAAATTAAAAATAATATAAATATAAGTAATAAGGAATCATTCTTTGAATATTATGAGGTGATAATTTCGGTCGGAGCGTGGTCATATCTATATCATAAAGCTCTTCGGGCTTTATTGGATTTGACCACTCCCCGACCGAAATTATCACCTCAAATTCTCAAAGAATGATTACTTATTCTTTAATAAGGAATCGTTCTTTGAATATTATGAGGTGATAATTTCGATCAGGGCGTGATCAAATCTATCATAAAGCCCTTCGGGCTTTATTGGATTTGATCACGCCCCGGCCAAAATTATCACCTCATAATACTCAAAGAATGATTCCTTATTCCTTAATTAAATCCTAGCCGAAATAAACGTGATTTACAGCATTTCTTTAATTTTTGTGTTGATTGTATATGCTGATTCAAAACTGATGGCTTCTCGTAACTTTTACAGCATACGAAGTTTATTTTTGTTGCATTACTTCTTAATGGACGCTTCGTTTTGGGTTTTTTTTAAACAATGTATGCCTTTTGCAAGACACGCGTTGCTTTGCATCGCCGGAAACCAATATCTAGTCTGACACATGCTTCTGCGATTAGAGTTTCCTACTACACGTATACGTGAATGTACGATACAGGAGCCCGTTTCACTAAAAGACGTACGCCTGTCGTAACTCTAGATCTACGCCCGGCGTGAAACTGGACTTACGTCAAATTTTTTTACTAAGATCCGTTTCACTTTAAGGCGTAGCTTTGCGCCCGACCTAAATTAAATCTACGACTGGCCAAGGTAGTCGTAAATTTTGGCGTAAAATTCAAATAACTGAGAGAGCTACTATTGTTGAGAATTTCGTTACTTACCATAACTTTTAATTGTACAATTTGTTATGTAAATTAAATAAAATTCATATAAATAAAGAAAATAAAGAGTTTTGATAGGGATGTCAATTCTTGCATAGAATCTTTCTTACATGCTTTATACACATTATTTATATATTTTCACTCGCCTTATACACGCTATGACGACATATTTAAACAAACGATCGATATTCGTATTCAATTATGTTTTATTTAATTATGTTTTATTTATTTTTTACAAAATTGAATGATAAATAATGCAGAGGAAATATACCATGTACATGTGATGCAAAAGTGTATTTGTGTAAGAAATGTGTAGCATTCCATTTTTTTCCCTCTAAATTCCAAACAATGAATGTGTCAACCGGATAATATTTTAGTATCAATAAACTCATTCAATGAATTCATCGGCTTTCATTGATTATTTTCTCTCCATTATTTCACATTTGATCAGTGAAAAGTGTCATACTCAGTAAGTTAAAAGTAAATCACAATTGTATCTTTCTGTATAAAATTGAATTAAAAAATATGATGCAGGTCCCGACTGTGTATCAGATTTGTCAAAAAGTCTTAATTTTTTAGAATATTAGATTATGTATTACCATACAACCAATGCAAAACACTCACTCCAGTTTCAATAAGAAAAGTATTGTTTTCGTAAGTTACAAACGCCCCAGACTTAATGCACAAGATTAGTACATACAATATTAAATTGACGCCAAGAACGGTACTTGTTCTGTCCTCGATTATCATGTTCTTGACATTTCAAGAATTAACAACGCTATCATTTCTTCGTATGATCGTGTAACAATATCAATGTATGTAATATTATATTGAAAATTCTCATATATACTCACTAGTATAGGTAAAATGCAGATGCTAAACAAAAGAACCACGGAGAAGAGAAACAGGATGATGTGTGTTCCATGCCTGTCTGCGGTTAATGATGAGGATTTAGAGCACTTCTTTTTGATGATTACAGCCACTAGAATCACGTTCGTTACGAATGTGGTGATCAACAAGAAAAGCCCCGTCAACGCGTAAAGAAAAGAGAAGACCAAATCCGTAGAATTGTCAGAGACAAAATTCACAAAACACCAGGAGTCTGGATAGAAAAGTCTGCTGTGACTTCCCGCCAAAAGATGACCAGACGATAGGAAAGCAGACAAAGTCCAGACACAGACTAACATCACTAAGCTTCGGCTTCCTTTTTGAATAGACTTGTAAACGTATGGAAACACGATAGCCATGAATCGTTCCAGTGACATCGTGCATACGATCATCGCGGAGGCGATAATCGTGAACATCTGTACAACAGCCATATAATCGCATACTGTTTGGGAATAGTTGTACTCAAAATCTGTGGCGTATCGGTGAATGGCGAAAGGCACTGCCAGCATCACCCCTAGCCCGTCCGTCAGAGCTAGTCCGCACACGAAGCGGTAGAACGGTTGCCATTGGTGAGACTTAACCGCACAGCACACTACGGCCACGGCAATGGCGTTCCCACCCACACCCAGAATGCAAAGCAATACGGGTGGCACAATAGATGGCGACTCTGCGGTTTCGATAGAAAAATTGGAACTTTCGTTGTCCATGTTAGATGTAAATTTGTTTTTTATTTATTTAATTTTCAAAACACGGTGCAGTATTTATATAGGAAAGAGCTGATGTCAACAACAATAGGGAATATCCAGGAGAAGGAAGCTTTATAAAACATGTTGATTTGATTGGTTTGAAATTTTAACAGGTATGATCAAGAGTGGATCTTTTTATATACTAGGATCTCGCTGTACATAGCGATACAAGTTCATTACATATTTATTCGCTCTCGACTTACACAGAAGAGCAAAACGGGATAAATATCGATATTGTTAGTTTTCAGATCTATCCCCACCAGTACTGCCGATGTATCTACATACAAACTGCATGCTTATAATTTTAAATGTTGACGTTAAAACGATGCATGCACGCTTCGTTCAGTACAGGTTTCATGTGATCCATAGCAATGCTACTTGGTAAATTTTCATAATTTTAAGAATTATATCCCCTTTTATATTCCCATGTCGAAAAGAGTTCGAGCGTTATCAATAATTCAAGTGCCGATGACATAATATTTTTCAATCTATAATTGATGTATGAATACATATGTATAACAATATGTGTATTTCATTATCGGATAGGTTGACAATGTTTTACTTGAATATTATAAGAAAAACATCAGCATGAAATTACGAAAGATAAACATCGCGCTCAGATAATGCAGATATTTGATCAACAGAAGAGAAGGTAATCTAAAAGAACTTATGTAATGAAATAAATCGTCAAACAACCATTCTGGTAACATGGGTAAAGTTTTTTTTTTATGAAATCGGACGTTTCACCCAGTCATATAATTTAACAGTAACTGATTCAATAAAAAGATATAATGGTAGTAACGGTCTTCTATTGTGTACCAGTTGCAGAACTGTTTCAGCAGATCTCGGGAATCAAATCTAGCCTTTGTTTCCAAAAATTCTACCTAAAGAGCTTCACTGAGTTCTGTTGCCAGCCAAGGCACGAATCAACAGGAAAGGGGAGAGCTAACAAAGCTCAAAAGCTGCAAATCGACCTTTAAATTACATATGTAAAAATCTTCTTCTTTTTTTTTAAAAGAAAACTGGTCCCTCCATTTTGTAATTTTATGTAAATGTAGAGAATGATATTGAAAAGCATATATAATGATTAAAATTAGAGGGTGGCAGATAGTAGAGAGGTACTTGTCTTATAATGGAGCGCAGCTTCTATAATTTCGAGGGAAACTTCTACCTTTTTTAAAGAAAAACCGACACCTCACTTCTGTTTGTAATTGAAAAGCTGATCCCCATGGTCTTATCATTTTCATGCAACCTATAACAATACCTTGCAGAGTAAAATAGACTGCCTTATATAGGACTAAAGAAAAAGGTCACATAAGACAGGGAGTCACTTAACTCGATCCGACCAAAACTAATCTGACATTGATCATTAATATATAGTACTTCAATTCAAATAGTTTTAATATTATATTTATATTTCTTTTATCTTAAAACTATAGGTTTTAATTAACGTACAGAATTTCTAAATTCATCGCCATTAGAAACACATGAACACGAAACGTAATCGAAATCGAACACGGACATATTGTTCCTGAACTTTAATTTCTGCATGGGTAAACGACCGTCGTTGTCGCCTATGAAAAGAACTGGAGCTGTAGGGATGCTGTTAGCAGATTTTGCAAGATTTGACGTAGATAGAACGTTTGGGGTAGCTCATAGAAGAGTGTCCAATATATGTCAGGATGCAGGGAGACCATTTCTGTCAGAGACAGACCTAAATAATGACGTCCAAAGATAATAGCTCTACGAAAAGACATATTAATTCATCCTTAAACCTGATGAGCACAAATATCACCAGCCAGGAATCTCTGGACTGAACTAGATATTCTGGAGTACGCGTCTCAGACCAATCAATAAGGAACCGTTTGCACGCCAGTAAACAACGTTATATGCGTATAGTAGTGAGGGTACCTTTCACCTCAGTAGTGAGGATACCTCCTCAGTAGTGATGGTAATTTCAGCTCAGTAGTGAGGGTACCTCTCACCTCAGTAGTGAGGGTACCTCCTCAGTATTGAGGGTACCTTTCACCTCAGTAATGATGGGACCTTTCACCTCAGTAGTTATGGTACCTCCTCAGTATTGAGGGTACCCTACACCTCTGTAGTGAGGGTACCTTTCACCTCAGTAGTGAGGATACCTTTCACCTCAGTAGTAAGGATACCTTTCACTCAACGTCACCGATGTCTCCATGTTTTTGATAAATATTTTTTTTATAAAAACAATTAATTGAAGGTAGTTTAATAATAATGTGATAAATAAACCAATTAAGAAGTTACTGTACTTGAAGTCAACCATCGCTTTTGGAAAAGTTAACTGTTGACAGATCTTCAGGGTAAGCTACTATTTAGCCATTTTTTGCAGGTGGACACGGGCTACTATACTGCATCAGCACTCAAGATAACAGAAAGGTACTTGAGCAGGTTGACTACTTTTAAAATATATAAACTAGCCTTCACCCTTACATTTTAAATGCAGTTAGCTAGTACATATAGCAAGAGAAACAAGTAACGATTGTTCTCAAGTAAACTCACTAGAAAGTCATCGGTGCAAGTGGTAAGAACACCATCCTGTCAGAGGGATGAACAACATTCTCCTTGTTAACTGTTTATCACAAAATGTTATGCACAAGGTTATCCTTGGTTGGAGGTCAATAATGCTTCTTGAATTAAAATCCCTCAATAATTTTGCGTTAGATATAACCTATCTTCTTTATTAATGTCTGTTTTCAAGGCATTTTGAACATGTAATCAGTGCTTCAGGGTCAACTTATAATCTAGGGGAAAAAAACTCACCAACTTATTATTGCTTCGTGTAAATAAATTCACACAAGACAAAATTAAAAATTTATTAAGAAATCTGACTAAATGTACATGTCTGAGTTTTCCAACAAAATATCAGTGCCAGTCATTAAACAATAGAAACCATGGCAACAAGATGTTTAAAGTTAAGCTATAGTATCAAAAGAATACAATGAATTTGGCTGGAATGGTTGTGCATTAGGTTTTATCACAACACTGTTTAACACAACCTGTAAAATAAAATGGAATGTTTACACTAAAAAAAAGAAAGATATACATTCATTGATATTTTGGGCAATAATCAAGAGTTGCGCTAAAAATAAAAGAATCTTATTAAAATAATTTGTGAATAACTCAATGCATGACCCAGATATGGCTAAATACAATGATTCTCTCATATATCACATATTCTCCCATTCGTAGATTGTGTATTGTGTGTTTTGCAACTGGCTTAGGGAACCAAATCCTCACTGCACCATCAAATTCTCTTTTAGAGTCAACACATCCAAATTAAAACAAATCTCTTTCAAAATCTACTAGAATAATACAGGATAATAGCTATAAGTACATGTAAAAAAAAAAACTCACAGAAAATTTGGATAGTAGACAACTAGAAAAATTCTTCACAACATTTTCAGTGAGTATTTACACTTGCAAGTAGCTATTAACATGGATTATCAGTCTATATCTACAACATGATGAACATGCTTTCTAATAAAGTCTATTACAAATATTAGAGAAAAAAAACATTGCACAAATTTTATTGAAAAGTGAAGTCTAAAAAACTAACGTCATACAAGCATTTGTGTGAAGTCATAGAGGATGTAATAATTTTTTTTTTTAATTCTGGTTTCATTTTGTGTATTCCAATACTATTTACTAATCATCATACACAAATTGTTAGGCCCAACCTTTTAGGGGTTCTTAATTCACACTTTCAAGAAAATAAAAATGTAGAATGTAATAGTGATGCATATGATAAACAAATGAGATTCCTGCACATGACAATTGGAATGTCAAAAATTTAACTATTTAGTTGAGGTTCTAAAAAACATATCCAGGTAAAAATCACATTTTCAAATCTATCAAAAATTGAATTTCCAACACAAGTTTGCATAGTCCAAAAATTAATCTGGTTAAAACCTTTTTTCGTTATTAAATCAAGGTATTTTGAACATTTAATATTTCAATAAGACCTAAACTTTTAAAGACAATTTCATAAGAGATTAGACAGTTGAGATTTGACAGCAGCTATGACTGGGAGCAGGAGCATTACGAGTGGCAGCTGAACGTTTGAGGCGCTGTTGCATCCGTGCTGGTTTCCACAGTGGCAGTATCGCATTTTGACGCGGTATGTACCGGTTCTCTCCTTGCAGACACGTCCCTCGTCATCTCCGATCTCTCCTGATGGAGCACACTGACGGATGTAGCGCACATTCCACTCGTCGTTGTAGTAAACTGCAAATAAGACCAATAACACCATTTAGACACCAGAATAAAATTCCACATAATAATTCTGATGAGTGAAGTTTAATACTGTATGTTAACCATGAAATTAACCTATCAAACAAAAAAATTTAAAGAATGAATATGCAAACAATGTTTATCTCTCAGATTGCATTCAAAATTTTAAACTAGATAATGTGACAATATGAATAGAATTACTAACCTTCCTGGACAATTTTCCTACACATGGTGACATTTGGTCCACAATCTACCAGAGCATGTGAGTGGTTGTTAAAGTAATCAGAGCAATCCTGTTGGAAGTAGGAATTACACTGGTAACATTGGATGGCATTTCCTGAAATGAAAAAATTTGGGAACAATTATCTCCTATTCATCAGGACATACATTCAATGGTTTATTTATAAAAAAATTGGAGAAAATAAAGCTTGAAACTATCATCGCAGTTTCAATATACATGTATCATACTTTATTGTACTTAATTTATAATTCAATTTAGTTTTTAAGTAATTTCTGAGCTAACATGAAAATTGTTAAAGGCATAAGCACAATTTGACATTGATAAATGCAAATTAGAGGTACAATGTTAATTAGATCTGTCATGCTTGAGAAACCTATCTAGTTTATAAGTGTATTCATCTGTGATTTATTTAGTTTAAAAAAAAACAATCCATACAATTGGTAAAATTGAATTCAACTTATGAATTGAATATTTGAATGGCTAAATTTAGTAGTTGATTGATTTTTCACTTTCAAATTTCATGAATACTTTACGCCATAAAAATTTATGTTTTTAATCATAAAAATGTTTTTTATCTGAATAGTTGGACTAGAGGGTCAAAACATACATGCAATTCATTTTCAAATTCATGTTAGTAACTTTTGGCTGACAGTGTACATAGTTTTAGGGCATCTGACCATAAATCTTGACATGGACTTAACAACTCCCTCAGGTAAAGACTCTACAGGTGAGCTATTTTTAGATGTGGCAACTATCATGCACCTCTTAAGAGACAAATAGGACGTTTAGATGTCATATCAAGAGTATCAAAAAAGATGAAAATAAAGAATGTCTTTAAGTTTCATTAATCAGTGATTGTTAAGTCATTGACTCCATATAAAGGATGACACTTAAAATATTTGAGCAATGTAAATTTCCCATCATTTATAGGACCCTACACATTAAAAATCAACAAAACAATAACTCTAAAACATATATATTAAAAATGCATAATAATCTGTGTATTTAAATTTTTTAAAACATCAAACCACACACAACAGAAATGGAGCGGAAAAAAGCCGACCTTCATTCTGAAGGTCATTTGACCTAGTAAAGCACAGGTGATCAACCTGAACTTTTAAAAGACCGAGGTATATTTTTATGAAATACTACAAAAATAAAAATAAATAAATAAAAATTACAATATGGAAGGAATGGTAGCGTTTAAATTGCAAAATAACCACCAGATTCCCTTGTTTACAAAGCTTGGCATTTTCAGGTGTTCATCAACTTCGGTACTAAAACAACATCAATTCGATATTATCACCCTAAAATTCGCATAAACGACTACGAAAAGTAATTACATTTAACTTACCAAATTCAAAACATAAAAATGCTGCAAAAGCAACTCCCAAAATGGCAATTAATTTGTACATCTTTGGAACTGAGATCCTGTGTAGGTCGTCCAGAAAAGTTCACAAGCCGAAATGGAAGAGATGAGCGCATGCGTGGTGTGACGTCAGACGCTTTATAAATTTCGATCCCGAGTCAAATATTGCGAAATGTTACCAAATATTACGTCCTCTCATAGTCTGCTCTGTAAACACAGTCTCTTGCTTTTTTATCTGGTGTTATGTAATCAATTGTTGCTTAACTGAACAAAGACATACCAAGAGGCTAAACCACCTGAATGTCTTAGGCGAAAATCAAGAAATCTACCTATAGGACAATTTTTTTCACTATCAGTTTATCATGCAGTATATTTTAGAAAGAGATTATATAAAGTTGCGAAGATCCAAAAATCATAAAAATCTGAAGGTTTTGATACATCTTATAAAGTTTATAATTTTCATTAATTTTGGATTTACTGACATCTGTACGTCATTGAATAATAAGTTACTTTACGACCTCTTTATCTGTAGCAAACGCATCGTTTGCGGTTTTTGGGGGGGTTTTTTTCTGGGTTTTTTTTTTTGAGGGGGGGGGGTGTATTATCATAATAGAACGGAAATTTGACGCTTGATCAATGTATGATCAATTAATAAACTGTAATTTCATCGTTACAAATATAAACATGTACTTTAAAGAGAAAGAGGAAAAAAATTTTGTGTAGTGGTCGAGTGCATGCAAATTGATGTATATTTATAAACATTTTAAATCTATTTGAAAAATCAACATTGTGCTCTTTTTTGCATATTCATAAACATGTATATAAATGTACATATGACATTGTGTATTGAGTATAGAAGCATACATATATATATACTAATTAAATGTTCAGACATATGTCTGTCCTCTCTCTTTCAATCATCCAACTTTTTCCCTCTTGTATATGTTTATTGAATGTTTTATGTACATCGGAGAAATTGAATTGAAATTTAAATTGAATTATAGATTGAAATCAAACTCCCCTAGATATACTATTATAATGACATACTAATTGTATCTAAATCAGCACCTTCCATGGTGTACGAAGAGGATATCGGGGATTAATCTTGGGGGGGGGGGGGGTGAAAGCAAATACTGCATGCATGGTGGATGTCGTGCGCGGGTCTAGAGAAGAATGGACGGGAAGAATCACCGGGACCCCACCCCCAAGAATTTATAAGAATAGACCGATTTTCTTTTGTAAACTTAAAAGTACAACCATTAAATTTGTTTTTCATAGAAAATTGACATGTACATGTATGTCTATGATTATGGGATAATAAAACAATTGGAGTCTAAAAATTTGATTTTGATTTAGGAATTAAAGGACCTGGTAAGGGTCAGGATGGACCTCAGAAAAAAAACCGAATTCGTGAATGTATGCTGGCTTCTATTTAATTAACTATAATTCGTGATATTTAATCAAGCAATATTCGTAGCTGGGCCGGTAAAAGGTGAGATATACATTATAAAGGAAAATATAAAAGTATTGTCTTTCAGAATAATTACCGCACTTTACTATATCTTTTTTTGTAGAAAAAAATGATTCAATACATGTATAAGTAGGACATGTAAATTAAATAACCAGGCCTACTTGATTTTTTTTTTTATCATTTCAATTACCTCGATCTTACGTATTTAAAGGAGTCATCCTATAGTTTTCATCATAATTATGCTATTATTTAACCATGTAAGTACTCAGGCACGTGGCATCAATGGGTGAGGGAGGGAGCAGGGGGACCTGGCCCCATTTTTTCGCAGCTCCAGTGGGGATCCAGAAAAAAATTTCCGGGGGGATCCGATGGATAATTGTGTTTGCCGGGGGGGGGGTTCCGAGGCGTATTTCCGATAATGTTTCTATGTAAATTAAATAACTTTTCATTTTCCAGGGGTTGGGGGACCCCCCCCCCCCCCCCCCGGCCTCTAGATCTGCGCAAGCAGCTATAAACATTTTTCTTATGGAGTTGCACCCCCTTTTTTGTAAGCATGTAAAATTAAGGTGAAATTATAAAATAACACTGAAGTCGAAGTTAGTCCCCCCCCCACACACACACACTTTCAAAAACGATGCCACGTGTTAAGATTAATTAGCAGCAGATATATATTACAATACAAAGACACACGATAGTTGTCTTATAATATTGTAATAGATTTTAATTCCTCTGTACAGGTTACATATCAAATACACGTTCAGATCTCTGAAAGTTTTCTTGATCCGCGCCCATCATTTTCCAGGTGGAACAGGTAATATTTGAATTTCTACTAGAGCGCCACCTGCATGTCAACAATTTACAAAGGAAGAGCGCCATGTTGGTCGTTCACCAGGCAATCGCCTGGGTAGCTTTACTTGGCATTATTCTACACCCGAAAACAGGTTATTATATTTATTAGTATTACGAATCGTAATATTTAAACGTCATTTATTTTCATGTAAAACGTAACAATTCAAGGTAAATATAAGTGAAATGTAAGCTGATTGTCTCACCTGTTCAGGTGTGTCATGGTTTGAGAATGTTTACAAAACTCTCTTCCGGTTTTAGGATTTAAAACGAAACATTGCAAGTTTAAATGATTCTGAATCAAGATATATATAATTAATTTAGAATTTATTCGATTAACATCTCACCTACACATTTCTTTGATAAAAATTATTTCATAATTTCAGTAATTCTGTGTAATTTCAGTTTCGAGTATCTGGTATCATTCATCAGTTCAGTGGTCATATTTTTAATCAACATCAAATCACAGATTTAAAAAAAATTCTTTTAAATGCTTTGGCTTACACATTTTGAATTTAATAAGTTTTAATTATTTAGGGGCGGGGTCCGGACCCCCTCCCCCTCCAGATCCATGCATGCTTCCAACTAATGAATACATAGTATTAACCAGGTCCAGCACAATCTCCTGATTTAGCTATATATATAGCTTGAAAGGCTATATATATAGCTTAATAAAGCTATTCAGAATAGCTTGATTTACTGGTATATGTAGCTATTTTGTCATACAATTTTCGTAAATGTGTATTTTTTTCAGCTTGTAAACAAAATTGCACTTTAGTGTAGTGATGGTTTCAACTTTGAACTGTTCTGTAAACAATGCATGTAAAGATTATTCATGAATTTGTGTCTCTTTAAAAGACTTGGAATTCAAAGTTCTAAAAGTTATATAATTGATTCATGAACTCCCAGTTATATACTTCTTGAATGAAATATGAAGAAAGTCAGTTATGGTAAACAAGATAATTGATTCAGGTAATTAATTCAGCACAATGTAAAGAAATCATACTTATGAACGCCTCCTTTATACCCACAAGGTGGTGGAGAGCTACCCAAACAATGGAAATATATTTTTTGCATTAAAGTGTTTAAAAACAGCAGTGTTAAAACAAAATGTAATTAAGATTGTTTTTTTTAATGGTACATGGTATAAATATTAATGGTAATTAACTTGCAATTTTTTGTATATTTCTGATAATTAACATTTTTTGTGAAAAACTGCTTATAAATAGCTTTATCAAGCTATTCTGAATAGCTTTTTTCAAGCTATATAGCTAAATCAGGAGATTATGCTGGACCTGTTCACATCCTTTTTCTAAATGAAGGAGCGCAAAATATTCTTCTCAGAGACCAAGAAATGAGCGATAATTGCAATGATTACAATGTTACAGACTAATTTTATTTTCAGCCCAAGCGATTCAATGTTATCAGTGTGACAGCAATGAAGATTTGTCCTGTCCATCCTATGAGTCCTTTGATATAGAGGTCAATGCCCCTGTTAACTGTAACAGCTTTGAGGCCAACACTCCAGGCCAGTTTTGTATGAAGATCACCCAGGAGAGTCCAGGATGTAAGCATCAATCTTCACCATCACAGGTCTAACGGAAAAAAAAAAATCAATAAATTGAAATGTTTATATGAATCCAAAACCATAAGAGTTTTAATGATCATTCATTGCATGCTTGTCAGAATTTACTATAGTGACAGCAAAACCTGTTTATTTATATTCCTTTGTAATCTGAAAACTTGGCTTTTTTTATAACTACTCAGCTAGATCCTGAATTTATTACAATTTCACTATAATTACCACATGGTAATAGTAGATATGATCCCATACTTATATTTTTTGTTGTACATGTACTTTCTGGTTTATGTATACCACATGATTTAAGAAAACATTTTTTTTTTATAAAATGAAATTATTGCTAATTATTTTTAAACTATGCAATTATTGCAGGGAGAGGATGGAAAAAAATCACAAGGAGATGTGGATCAAGAACAGATCAAGGTATGGTGTCAAGGGCACAAAGTTCTATGAAGGAATACATTGGCCTTCAGTATATACTGTAGATTACTAATTAAACGTGAGCCTGAAATTAATATCTGCATAAAATCGAGTAGCACATCATGATCTCACAGATTTTAAAATCTCGCCTTTATTTTTTGGACAAATGTAAACTAAATGAAACTATGATAAAAATGCGGTGTTCGCAATTTTATATTCTAGCGATTTGATGCACAAAACAGTTCAATCGCGGAATTAAGTACTTGCGTAAAATAAGGAATCTACAGTATATATTGACGTACATCACTCTTTCCTATCTTTGATTCCAAACCATCTGAGTCTTGTAAGGGGATAGAAAGCACAACTCAAAGGAGAACTCTTTTTATAACATGTTTAAATTAACCCACTTTTTATATACATATCTTAGTCTTATTCTTATTCTTTTGAGACACAATATGGGTTCCTATTAAAAAATATTTGTCATATTTATATCAAGCAATATGATTTGGAAAAAGAGTTCATATACGTGGGTTTATCCATGATTTTTTTAATTTATACATTTTTGCAATATATGCTCAATTATTATACATGTGTCAACCAATTCCTGGAATATATATAAAATTTCTATGCATGTACAAATGCACCATTAGTTTTTATTATAATTTTAACAATTTAAAAAAAAAACAACTTATAAAACCTATTATTAACTTTTTAGGTGTTGCTTGGGGTTGCCGTTGGTCTTGGGATACAGTAGGCGTGTTTAAGGAGATCTGTTACTGTGAAACAAACAACTGTAATGGAGCATCCAGTGTCAAGATGTCATTCGCCTCTGTTGCCATAGTTTTCGTGGGATTCCTTCTGCGTAAATTTTTATAACCATGATGCACAATTTTTTACCCATATAGAGTTAATCCTTTAAGTCCAAGTGTATTCTTAATTCACTCAATCATAAATTTTGATCTTAATTTTTTAGTGCTGATGGTAGTAGATTATAATTGATATTGATAAGTGAAAGTAAATTTAATATTTTTGTTTTATTTAGTTTTATGAAAAACTTCCATACAAAGGATATGTTAATCCAAAACATCTCCATCACTTTTTGCTATGCAATTTGTAATATTGGTTTCTTTAGAAATACAGGTAGATTCCAAATTTGTTTACTATGTCTTCATTTAATTAAAATCATATACATGTATTGAGATCCTGTTTAAGAGAGAAATTATTTATTTGTGTCTTGATCAACATCTAATAGATCATCATACAAGCTGAAAATCCCATAGACTTGTAAAAATCTTATTTAGCCACGAGCCATAATCCCGAAACAAATGTGTGATACCCAAAAAAATCAATAAACAAGAGAGCATGTATTGGAGCAAGTGGCTAAGTGCATATATGTACTGAATATGTAGAGTGTGAATGCAAATGGATATCTGGTAAGCAAAGTGCTTCCTCATAAAGTAAAACACAAATTGTGAGTGTGATTTGATAATGGAAGTGTGAAAAGAGAGATAGGAGAGAGAGAGAGAGAAAAAGAGAGATTAAGCATTCAGAGAGTGAGAATGTGAGAGCGTTGATGCTTAGACTTGTACCTGGGGTAGCATGTTGCCCCTACACCATATCAAAACATATCAGATGTAAATATTCTTTGTGATGTATATTTTATATAGTTAAGCAAGGTGAAGTGCCATTATATGAATGCTGTGAATATTAGGAGGGTATATATGTAGCTTTGTTTCCATGCATGACAAAAATGGATATCAAAAGTCAAGGAGTGAATGTTCATATTGTATTTATATGTATATCATATGTGTATATATCTCGATTATTCATTATTTCAAATCCTGTAGATAATGAGAATATTTTTTGATACATACTATTAACATTCCATTTGTATATGAATTATTATAGCAAAGATGTAGATATCCGCAATGTAAAATTGCATATATATTAACTGTCCATAACTGAATATTAGATTCATACTAGTACAATGCATATGGTTTATGAATTTTTATTAGTAAAACTTTGGGATTTCTGTACTTTTAGATCAACAAGATTTGTTCATTAGAAACGGGGAAAATTTGCATGACTTTCTTATATTTTAAATCAAATTCAAACATGATTGAACACCATTTGTTACATGTACTAACCATTTTATTACCAAGATTGTAAACATAGAATGATTTAATAAATGCAAAAAATCATGTAGCTTTCAATTTTCTTTGTTTCAAGTGTTCGTAGCATGGCACACTAGGACATTAACCATTTACCGTACTGTAAACCAAATTATACTCGCAACAACTTTATTTCACTATTTACTGTAAATAAATTGTTTGTGGCACTACTTTTCACAATCAAGATGTAGATTATCAGAATAATAATATATCAAATACATTTAATTTTAATGATTGGTTCGGGAAGAAATATTGGCGACGACAAGGGTCTTGCAAATTTTGCAATATTTTCTCACATAAAATAAAAGTTGATTTACAGTACCGGTAGTCAGACTTTCAATGTGGTGCTCTCCTGTGCATAACCCATGAGAAAACCTGTCAAATATTGGTTGCATATGCTGTTGAGATTCAGATTGCATTCAATAATTTTCCTGTAAATGATGTGATGTCTGATAATTTTAGGAGTTAATTTTAAGGTACCAGTATAAACTAGACATAGGAAACCTGGTAAAAATTTCTCGTTAATCTTCATATATTTACTATATAACACTATATCATGCTATATTTTGCTGAATAGTACCGGTACATCCCCCAGAACAAAATGTCATACATATTTTTGTGTGTGCAAGATCTATTTTTGATTTCAAAAGGTAAAACATTTCAGTACATGTACAATAACGAAGAAAGCCATTCTGAATGAATTAGTATATGTGACCAATGGCCTTGAATTTTATTTGTCATTGACCTTTAATCTCTAGAATTTTGAGGTCTTGTAGTAAATGCCATTCCTTGAAAAATTCTCTAAAGTTAGTAGAAAGATAAAAGCTTCTTTGAGAAAAAAAAACCTACAAAATATACCCAAACTTTGAGCTAAGGATTGAGGCATAAACACTCAAGATTGCATTCCATTGCATAAAAATATATACATGTACTGGCAAAAGGTATGGTGGGCATGTTCAAACATATCAATTATACATTTTGCATATACAAATCATATAAACTAATAAGAAATATTAAATTTGTGTATGTTTTATTCACAGCCAACAGTATCAACCAACAAGACTATGGACAGATAGGCAAAGATGATTCAACAGCAGTCATCAAGAATTACTAGTAGAATAAAACATCAGTAGGAAGACTGCATTAATAAGTCAGAAATTGCATATGATCATTTCATCAAATGAAATAGAAGGTTCCAGTGTTGTATACAATATTACTTTAGCAGTGAATAAATAGTTTTTGGGGTTAACAGCAAAACACACAATTCTAATAATCAATGAAGATGATGAGTTTTATAATATATGTATATATATAAAGATGTTTCTTACAAATAATTTTTTAATAAAACAATATAGGAAAATAGAATTTAATAAACGAAAAAACTTGAGACATGAATAGACCCTCATAGTTTGTTTGATACAGGGACGGAATGTTTCCTACATCATAAAAACAGTAAATAACAAAAAAATACATTACATTAATATTGGAATATCACAGACTGACTGATTTCAGCACAAAATAGCTGTAGGAATTACAAATATAGGGCTCTGCTAATATATATACACACACAAACAACATAAATCCCTGCTTAAATCAATAGGCATATGGAGGGATGCTTTCATGGACGGTAAAATCACAGTTCATAGTTTTCAACAAGGCACAACTACAGTATAACCAATTCAAAAGACAAACACAGTCATGTGGAATAAATTAAGTTATAAATATGGATAGCCATCAATCACTAGATGACTCATTTAAATCAGCAGCATCAATAGGTAAGCATATCCAATCAAAGTACATGTACGGTATATTCAACTCTGTTCAAAAACATGTTCTTGTAAATGCATTAACACTTAAACATATATCTGTTGAATTCCGTGAAAATTTCATGGATTGGCACAACAACGCAACATGAATTAATTTAACAATTTAGTGAAAAGTCTGTATTGAAAACTGACAAAATTTCCATGTGCACATATCTTAAAAATAAAAAAAACCATGATAACAAGCAATACACTTAATACTTTATAGTGTCTCTGTAGCAACATCCATGTTATCACTGCCTAATCATCCAACTGACACAGACTTGCCACCCCTCGATTGATCCAGTGATTCTCCGATTTGTCTGTGGGAATTTCTATAAATAACACAAAGTTTGTGGAGTGACCGGTGGTGGAGAGCACCCCCCTCCTGGCACTGGTCTTGTAGACTGGGCAGCGGTAAGTCTTCTTTACAGCAAAGTCCTCTACTCTGTTGGGCTGCAACCAGATCTACATAGCGGTCAAGGTACCGTAAAACTTATACATGTGTATTTATATTAGATATTCAAACTGTGTACCTGGTACAAGTTTTATTCAAATTTTGTTTCAAATAATATTGTGACTACTTTGAACAAATACATGCATTATATATTGTCACTGATGCCTATGAAATTATGAAAAGTAAGGCTTAAATGACATGCAAGTACATGTACTAGTAGTTTAAATGCCCCCCCCCAAAAAAAACAAACAAAACACAGGGCTTATGACCCATATACACTACACTACAACAAAAAATTGCTGGCTTCCAAAGCCAAGCGACTTAAATGATGCAAAGATGTATTGAAAAGGATACACAAGGCATTTGGTCAAAGAGGATTTTGGGGAGGGATTCTCCCAGCAGCATGGTGTCCCTATCCCAGCGGGCTCCCTCAATGTACAGGCCCTGGAAATAGCAAGGTCAACATCACATCAAATTGTTACAATGTCATATTCAGTGATTTTAAACGTTTATTTAATTAAAACAGATCAAAACTGCTTAAATATTTGCAAATACATGTAACATTACACTAGAGGCCTGTTCAACAGAGCGAGTGCTCGCGAGCGCTTGCCAAAACTTGTGTTGCAGGTATAGGGAATTTTGGCAAGTGCTCGCAAGGGCTCGCTCTGTTGAACACGCCTCAGATATTTTTTTTGTATTGTAATACCTATACATGTAAAAAAAAAAATATACCGGTATTAAATTCAATTAATTCATTCCAAGAAGTAGTTATCTACTCACATATACATAAGCACCATCCTCAGGTTTCTTTTCACTGAGTTTCTCTTCCTTTAGCACTTCAAATTCAAACCCGACTGTATCAATGGGAATTGTGTACTTTCTGGCATAGTTCTGGGACACACCTAGTTTAAAAAAACCCCAGCAAATAGTACATGTGAGTATATCAATAAGTACTCGGTACAACAGAATAAACAATGATGCAGCATCCATAGAATGTAAGATACTGGTAACTATTGACCAACCTGTCAGGAAAGATTGAGTGAAATAGAATCCAGAGAGCCAGAAAGTGGGAGGGGAACCATGGTCAATCCAGTCAGCGAAGAACTTCAGCCTAAAAACAGTGAAAAATATTGAAATACTTTGGTAGTTATATGTGGGTACATGTATGTATCTTTTATGTTTAGGCCCCAACAAACCAACAAACAATCAATGAAAATGCAGCTTGCTCACAGTTTTAATACACAAGTTTACCTGGCTAGGAGATCATTGATGTAGCTTCCCAAGGGCTTCAGGGAGGGGTAGGACTTGGCGGCCCAGACCGAGGGGACTTTCCCGATAAGCATGCTCTGGAACACTTCCTCAAGGTCAGCTGACATGACCACCAGTCCTTTGATGGCTTTCTGGAGGTTGATGAGGGATGCGCGGACCACGGAGGTCAGGCGGTTAAATCGGATAAGTTCTTGTCTCAACACAGTGTTCATGGACTCATTGTACAACACAGGGTACTTTTTCATCACCTGCAGTTTGCAAAAAAATATTTTGAAACAAAATGTATGTTAGCCTTCTGAACTGTTGTACATCAAATGCATTGCATTTATCGAATAGCAGTAGTGGCAGGAGAAATGTGTACGTACAAATTCCAAATTGTAGTCCTTTGGCAATTTTCCAAGGATATCTGCGGCCAGATCCTGGATAACATCAGCTGTGGATTTGCCTCCCTTACTCGCTTGGCGAGGAAGGGTCAACAAAATGTTGTCAAACAACTAAATTTATGAAGAAAAATATATTTAAAAACTTGCATAGATGAAAGACATTTAAAAAATACATGTACTACATGTGTATCTAGGTTTTTGTTTTTTTAGATAAGCTTCCACTGATCTCAAACATGACTATCACCTGCTGAGTTTCCTGGTTGTCTTTTGTGATATCAGCGTTCTCGTGGAGACCAAAGACCTCAGGGAGGGGATTAATGGGGAGGGTCCTGATGTAATCAATGTAACTCTGGTGGGGACCTTCTTCTGGGGCATAGTACAAACCACTGGGGGAGAACCTGAAAATGAAGACCAAAACCAACATTACTCAAGAATATGAATACAAGAATTGCAAGAAGTACAGATACATTAAATATCAGTGAATAAATGTCTCGACTCTGCTTACATGAACCAAATTCCAATTAAATATTTTTCTAGTGCAATCAAAGGTAAATTAGTACAAAAATTGACTCCATTTCTAATAGAATGTAATGCATTTGAAAATGTGTGTTTACTTGTAGTCAGGGTTGGTGATGATTTTTTCAGTGTAGAAAATGGAGAGTATGGAGAGAAGCAGACGGCGATCCTTGTCATCTGTCACTCGGCCTCCGTAGTTACACTCTCCTGTCAGGTAGGTGAGAGCAGGGAGGGGAAGCTCATCGTAGTCATTCAGGAACATCTACAGATTGTGAAAAGGGTCCAATTTTATTAATTAATTTATAAAAAAAAAAATAAAACTATGATATGATAGTTTGTCATAAAAGTTTAAAACAACTGGGAATGATACCAGAATGGAAGTCCAAATATATTCATTCATATCATAAAGATAAAACTATGAAATGATATTATTTTTTTTTTTATTTCAAACTATATATGGGATTATATACAAAAGTTTTTATAATTTCTGAATCTTTATCTCCATATCATAAGATTTCTGAATTATAATGCTGCTCTAAGCAAAATATCATTCACAGCCAAAGGCCACTTTCTGAACATGAAGAATAAATTTCCTGATTGCGTACACAATGACAAGAAAATTGCGAACATTATCGTCTGGTTAGGTTCTCTTACAGTAAAACTGAAATATTAATCACCTGAGGGCTTTACTAAACATCTCGAAACAATTTGACATTGTCCCAAATTGCTCCAGGCTAATGTTCTAGAGCTACTATGTACTGCTTAGATTCTGTACTGACTGCACTTGTCATAGAGTGAGAAAATTTGAAATGCAAATTATGAATATGAAGATGTAATATTTAAATCTTAAACATATGATTAATCCATTCAGAAAGGTGAACTGCTTTAAAAGAACAACACTTTTTCAGCACACATAGAATATTGCTGGTACATAGTGTGCTAATAAAATGTACGTACATTGTACTTAAAGATGAAAATTTCAACTTCATTTTTGTTTCTTGTTTTTCAAAAAAGATCTTTTACAATTAGCATTTTTGAAGAAAGATTAAAGTGTTGTTTAATACAGTTATAAAGCAATATTCAGAGCACTGTTGTCTTGTTTGAGAGAACTGCCCTCCTGCCTTCAGTGTCATAGAAGTAACCGGTTTAAACAAAACTTGATCTTTCTCTTAAAATTCCAGTAATAAATGATAGTGGGTTATTTAAACATGTCATCTTTACAACCTAGCTCTATCAGACACGTCTAGCTGTCATGTCTGGTGTTATTGAAACGACCTATAGCTCAAGAAAGATAACTCTGCACTCGTCACCTACAGAGTTGTTCTAAAGTACTCTACCACAGTTGACTTACCAACATCTGACGCAAGCTGATACGCAGATCAGATTCATTGAACTCATAAGGGATATTCCATCCAAGAGGTCCAAACTTCCTTCTCTCCTGCACCAAGGCATGGAAGAAGCAGAGACCAAACAGCATCTTGTGGAACTTCTGGGGCTGAGAAGAGAATGTAATTAAAAAATAAACAAACACTAAAATAAATTTCAGTGGTCAATATCTTTTTTTTTATCCTCACCTTTCCCACAAACATTCAAAATGATCTTCAGTGATAACTGAATTACTAAAGACAAGCAGTCGGATTTTTATTTTTGAGTCATGCTGTTAATTTTTAATGACAAGGTAGATTTTGCAGCTAACCTTGTTACATCCTCCAAAGAAGCTTGGATCCGAGATTGGATCATTGAGGTAAGATCTCAGCAGGTTGGCCCTCAGTCCCTTAGGCGGTTCATTGGTCATCTTCACTCCTAAAAAACGAAACATATTATTATCAAAACACTGTACATTTGTATCAAAATGGATTATAGAAATAAGAAAGTGCATGTATAGATAAAAGGAAAGATATCTAAAAAGTAAGAGCAAAAAGGTTTTACCGTTCTGAAGGATGGACACAGGGAACTGGTCACTGGGGTAACTAGTAAGCCACAATCGGAATCTTTCATGTGTCGCCTCTGGTACAATGACCTATAAAAAAGTTTTGTAAATTGAAATAAAAGGCCAAAGCTTCAATGTTCATATGAATAAAAATGATAAAATCTTTAATAAAAGAAATAAAGTTTTGTGTTGCTATGAATACCAAAATTTATTAAGAAATTCAGATCAAGTTTAATTATTGATTTTAAAAATAATCTAAATCAATTTGAGTTACCGTATATACTCGCCTATAAGTCGGATTTTTTGGGAGTAGAAAATTGAGTGAAAAGTGGGGGGTCCGACTTATAGGCGAGACATAGTAAGAAAATTTTACACAAGAGAGAAAAAAGTTATATTATTTTTAAATAATTAACAGATAAAAGCATTGAATCTGTTTTCATTAAAAGAAAATTCAAGCAGTCAATTTTTCACACCTGAGGTGATAATAGCTATAGGGGTCATGTCACCTAAAACAACACATTCAAGCAAACACCCCAGTGTAAGGGGCTAATTACCAACCTAATCAGTAAGGAAATAAATCACTAACATCTAATTTTCAAAAGGACTCTATTTAAATACCTGGTAGTTTTGAAGCTATTACCAACTTGTTATTAGTGTTTTAAAAAATAATGACATTTAAAATCAAAACCCATGATAGAAATAGAGTCTAGAAGCAATTATGGAGTGAAACAAGGACAATTTTTTGAAAACTCAAACTTGTATGATAAAAATGTGGTTATTTTATTGAGAGTATATGTACATTAATTGTCCTGAAAAAGTGACCCGACTTATAAGGGGGTCAACAGCAAAATCTTCAAATTAAAGCTGGAAAAGGGCAACCGACTTATAGACGAATCGTACTTATAGGCGAGTATATACGGTACATGCCATGAAGGAACAAGGGTCTAGTTCAAAAACTTTTAAGACTACTGTACAACCATTACAAGTTATAATGGTTACCATACTTTTCCTTTGGTAAAATTACTTACCTCTTCACAGATTTTCTCTAGTTTGGGCATCCAACTTGTTGCTAAGTGACAGTTCTGCAATACTACCCATGTTCCATCTACAATGGCTTTTTCAATCATCTTTGCAGCAATTGGACCCTAAAACCGAAAGAAATGGATTAATTTGCATAATCATACATGTAAAAAGTTCACATACAGTGTATTTGCATTGACCTTTGAACTCTTACTGACCTGTCCTTGACCTAGTGAAATAGACTGGATGGTGTTGTCTGCTCTAGACAACCCTTGGTCTTCACCAAACTTCAACAGAGCAGCCATGGGATCAGCACCAGGTGACAGCACAAAGATAAGCGGGGCACAGCAGTTGGAATCAGCAAACGACCCTGGGAGGTCAAAGGTTGGGGGTTCAATGTAGGACTGTCCCAAATTGTCCACAATGAAGTCCTGGACAGCAGGCACCACCTTGTCTGGTCGGAACACTCTGAGGACCACCATTTTATCCAGTCCCACCAGGACATCATAGGGGGAGGGTAGTTTGTGTTCTTGTGGGGTGAGGGAATCATACATCTTCTTCCACTCATTGACATTGTCCCTGACATCTGTAATCAACAACAGAATGTACCGGTACATGTATTTTAGGAAACTATTAAACTTTTTAAAAACCTTTAAATGTTGTCAATAGGATTGTGAAATTCAAAGAAAAAAAACAAGCAAAAAATCAAAATTTAAATCTCAGTATAGTTTGATCAAAAGAAATACATACGCTCCCACAGCCCTTTCAGGTTTGGTAGATTAGAAGCTCTGTTGATTTCTCCCCAGGATTTCTCTGTCAGCCATTCTGGTGCAGGGTTGGGGTTGGGGTTTTCTAAGGCCACGCCTCCTGTCAGTAAGAATCGCCAGACATCCTCATCCACTCGAAGCCTACAAAAAGTTGATGTTTGTGAAAACTACTGCTGATTTAGGAACTTATTCAAGATACATATTGTCTGATAAAGATGATCTAGGTTCATGTATTACATAATTTTTTTCTTAACAAGTTTTTAAATGAGAAAATGTTTTGATAGGTTAAAATCCCTGTAAACATAAAACAACACAAACTTTAACTTTATATACAGTGTAATTATAAACAAATTTCAACATGCAGATACAGGAAATATGTTTTCTTTTTAAAGAGTTATTTTAAGGGTATGGTCTCTTAACACTGGTGTTATTGTCAAAGATAAATTTAACAAATATCCTATATCTGACATTAAACAAACATAAACTCAATCTTAAAACTAAAATTTATGAACTTAAAATGATGAGATTTGAAATGAACTTACAGTGACCCCATTGGGTTGAACACTCTGTGACAAGATGGAAAGAAAGACAGACAGATGAGTAAAGTTCAGGAAGAAAGAGAAGAAAAGAAGAAAGAGAAAATTAGAAACAAATGAACATATTTTACTTTATCACTGAAATAATTTTTTTTCTACCATACATGAGGATAAATGTACAAAAATGGTAAGGTTACTAACTGATAAACATGCTGAGAAAATATGTACGGTAGATATACATGTACTACATGTATTAATCTATTTTAAAGAGTTTCTGTTTATCATTTCCAGGTAGGGTCAAAGAAAGATTTATATTATATTAACATTTTCTTATCCATCTGTATAAAACCACAACCAAATATATTTTGTAAAAGTCTAACTAATAATTATCTGAATTAAAATGGCTCTAAAAAATATAATTATGATATTAAATGATTTAGTTAATTAATGAGGCTATCCTTAAAAATTCTCCTGGATTTTGTGTTCCTGTACATCAACATTACAGCTGTATTCTTTTAGTTTGATTTGATACATATAACATTGATTGAGCATGATTAATTACTGCTTTGGTGTTTTACATCCTTGCAAGCTTATTTTTACACATATTGTGGCAATCAAGCATAATTATGCATTTTCTATTCTTACAAGCCTGTAATTCTAGAATATCAATGAATGCAAGCAGGCTTATTATGATACACTGAAGCTAGCCATGATTATAGCATAAATATTCTGGATTATAAACAATATCATTGGTCAATGATGATTTAAACTATGCTGTTATATGTTCAAGTGACATGATGGCCTAGCATTGACTTAGAAGCAAGTCCTGCACTGAAAGAAATTCAAATTTTGCTTGGCAATTAATGCATTCCTAAGATATTAAATGATGTCCAACATGTTTAACTCATGCCTTGGTCTACTGTCTAGATATCAGCTGTTTTCATGCAACATTGATGGTTCCGAGTAGACCCTCTATTCTATGGTGTGAGGCTGTTGGTAGCCAGTGACCCCTCCCCCTTCCCCACCCTGTGAGCTCTTGGTTACATAGTACTCTCTACACTTGTAGACTATTCTACAACTTACCGCTTGTCCTTAAGACATCTAATGACGCAATAATTCAAAAATAGGTCATTAATATGTATACATTTACATGTATACCTACTCTACACATACAAAATACAGGTGAGCCAGGGAGAAGATTATATCTTACAGACGGTGATTATTACATTAAATATTCATGGCAATCATGAAAATGCATAAATATGTAAAAAGATTGAGGTACATGTACAAAAAGCAAATATAACAGGCAGGGTGCTTAAAAGGCATTCCATGAAATAATCAGGAAGCATAATATATTAAAATCAAATAAAATAATCAATAGTAATAAACTGTATGAAAGCTAAAACCAATATTAATTTTTGATAATGTTTGCCATATAGTCACATCATAAACAAATAAAAATGAAAAGCGCTATTCACTTTAGATGCAGACTTCATATTCAAACATAACTAAGTTGTGTATTGCACAGGTCGGGGGATACAAGCCATGTGTGTTCAGTAAGAATCAGTTAATTTATACTCACTGTCCTTTCATGATGCCGATACACAGCACAAATGAGAAGAGGAGTTTATCCTTCTCAAACAGAGAGCGACACACGTTCCTGTAGATGCTGTTGGTAAAGTCATCGTTTAGGTTGAAGATTCTCTCCTCCAAATCATCGGATGGAGCACTGTTTTGAATTGACTGAAAGAAAATAAATATTGCATGATATATTTAAGCAAGAATATACATTTATAAGTATTATTAAATCTTTACCATTAAGTTTTTTTTGTAGTGCTTTACTATGTAAATAGCTATTCTCAAGAATCTGAAACAGACTTATCTTTCTTTGATCTCAATCTTAAATTAATCAGATTGATTTCCCCTTCAGAAAGGAGAGTTTAAGATAGAACAAACTCATATCAACCAAAATGGTCTGGTGTTAAAGATTCTATGTACTCATTTTAAAATGAGATTTGCTGGCAGATAGATTTTCATACAGACAACACACACAGGAACCTTACCTGTAAGTAGAGGTTGATAAACCAGGTGAGCGAGTACTGGTACATAGGCTCAATGTTGGCCAGGTCAGAGATACAGAAGAACAGAATGGAGGAATGGATAGCCACAGGTCTGTAGCCATTCCTGGTCTCATCAATGTCCTTCTCTGTCTGTACAGCAATCTCCTGCTTGGCCGAAATCTCCTCAGACAGGACTTTAGACGAAGACAAGATCTTGATTGCTGTTTCATCCTCCAAAATGTTACCCTGAAGTCAAAGACGAACAAAATTAAAAAATATGACTGGCTTGTTATTTCAAAATAGCAGGCTAGGAGAAACCTACTTTCATGAATTAAAGTATTTTTATTACGAAAATTTTCGTGGCAATTGGGGAGCTGTTAACAGATGTGATTCAAAATAAAAGAAAATTTCATTGAGCTAACTCCTACCATAAGGTTAGCAATTAAACGTTGGTTTTTTTTTAAAATATACATCAGTAACAACACATTTCCCATAAGTAGCAAGATATCTACTCTTAGCTTTACATAGGTATATCTGAAGGTTCACCTCTGAGCTGGAGAGGACCTCTAGGATTTTGTCCTCGATTTCCTTGAGCTTTTTCTGGTTCTCGGCACTCTCCACAATAAGCTGGTTCTTCTTCTCCTCCAGCTCTGGCTTCTCCTTGGCTGCTACTATACCAAGCAGCTGGTCCTCCAAACCTTGTGGGGTGATCATGAAGTTCACCAAGCACACCTGTAAACATGACAGTAGGATATTCAAACAGTTTTTTCAGCTCATTTCCTCTTACTAAGCTACCGTGAGTACTATGATGCTCCAAATTGATCTACCAGTAATGAACTGACTTTCCACAAAATGAAATCAGTAATCCTATTAAACTCTAGCATGTCAATACTCAAACCTACTCACTAATAAAATTAAGGTTCATGCAATTGCTTCAAAAAGAAACCTGCAATACTCTTAGTAGGTAAATACTCATACCAACTCACCAATCGGTTTGAAGTGTTCAAGGTATAACAGATTCTTAAACATGCACTGACCTTAACAGAGATTTCAGGCAAGTAATGGGGGTTCCTGTAGCTGGTTGTGATGTACAGTCTAAAGTCCTTGGAGTACTCAATGACATTATCTCCCAGCCTGATGTAGTCCACACCCTGCTGTCTGAAGGTCAGCTTCTGGAGGATGGGGTCAAGAATTGGGTCAAGCTCCTCCCCAACATTCTCCAAAAGTACAGGTGTACCAAACTGAATGGAGTTCTCTAGGGTTCGCAGATAGTTGGCATCTGAGAGCTTGATGATTCCAAGCTTATTGCTGCGCTCCATGTTTTTCACCCATTTGTTGGCCTGACCTGAAAAAGGGTTCAAAATGATAGGAAAATTAGCTGCTTCTAAATTGTCTGCTATCAAAAGTTCTTGGGTGCTGTTACCAGTACAAATATGCAAGACAAGAACCAGTGAAGTAGCAACACAATCATAAAAGAAATTTGTCAAAATTGACATAGCTAGGTATAACTGGTACACAAAAAGACTGGAAAATCAAGCTAGATTGAACCCCTACCCTGAGGATCAATCATGAGGGGCCATCTCCTGGAGCTACTGACGATGATACCATTGTCCACACTGAAGGCATCCACAGGCAGACCAGCAATGTTCCAAGCCCGGATTGTGACAGGCTTTCCCAGTGTTCCATTGAGAGAGAAAGTCTCCGAACAAGGGATCTCCTTACTGATGCAGATCTTGTGCCATTCTTTGACGATATCCTGAAAAAGTAATTAATTATATGTGTGAAAAACAGCATGTAACAGGATGCAATGATATGCATACATTATTAATCAATAATTATTTCACATTCGTTTTTACGTACGATTTTCTTAATACAAGGACATGTTGGTTACTCTTTTGCCCAATTAGTTTTGTTATCAATATATTCGATCAATGCTTACTATCTATTCAAGATATATTACTATAGTCAGGTACTCTTTACACAATTGCGCTGAAAAATATAGTTCTATTCATGATCAGCAGATACAACATTACAACAAATGTGTAGAATATCGATGTATATGTAATACATGTTTAATAGAAAACAAAATTAACGTAAAATTAATTTTAAAAAGCACCTTTCCACAAGAAATGTAAATTGAAGTATTAATATTCCTACGGTAGCTGCCCCCTCAGTCTTTTTCACGAAAATATATTTCTGACCGCACTCATGTAGACTCTCTTTAAGGATGTGTGCAGTGTTTGCTAGTGATGCAAGACTGGTGGCAGTATTGCTACGGATATGAAGAACTATATACGGCAGTTCCTTAACAAGTTTGGTGATTTTAACTTATCTTGGATATAGGGTAACCCATATCTATTCTTGTTTAAAACTGATTAATTTACAGCCATTTGAAATAAAAAATCAAAGTACCGAAGTACTGACGGGAGTTGATCTTATTGATTATTATTTATTCTAAAATCAATGATAAGTTATTTTGCATGGCAAGTAGATTAAATTCTAATCTGTGTTTGAATTACGCACATTTTTATAATATGAATTCTCGGACTTTTCCGACGAGAATTTCGAGAAAATCCCATATGCATCGTGTTGTGTAATATTTAAAGATAGAATTAATTCCATCAAACTATGTATCAGTAATCGAAATATTTCTAAAAATTGTATGGATCCAAGCAATATTGAACTCTAGACTCGTTCAACCAGACACTCGGCTGTCTCCGTTAATCTCCGACAAGCAAGAGAGACTCTCTGCTTGTCGGAGATTTCAATTCTCCAGGGCATTTGAATAAATAAAAATGAAACCTACTTTTGGGACATTATGTCCTAATTTCTATGATATTGCATCAACCGACAAATCTTATCCTAGGCCTTAGTATATATAATTCTAAGTCAAAACACTCTTAAGGGCCCCAGTATTGTCCTGGGGATCATGGAAAAGTTTACAGACAGCTGGATGGACAGATGGACAGACAGATGGACAACAGACAACAGGTGATCAGAATAGCTTGCTTGAGCTAATAAAAAGTCTTATACAATGTTACTCTTTTGCCCAATCGGTTTTGTTATTTTATTACTTCCATCATGACATGACATAAGCAACTATCTCATTTCAAAATCATCATATCACCAGATTATTCTCCTCTATTTCTTTGCTTTTTCAATTTGAATTCATTAGAATATTTCTCTGAATAACTTTTACCTGTCTAAAGTCAATGGTGAAGGCTCCAAGGTATGCCACTGTGGCAGACGACAGAAGGACGTCCCCGGTAATGTTGGTGACTCTCTCTCCGAGCAGACGAGCGGCCTCAGTCCATCTGTCCTTCTCTCCACCTAGTCCACCAATCAACTTCTCAGCTCGATCCAGCTTCTTCTCACAGATATCAATGTTTGTCTCCAGCTCTTTTTTCTTTTGTGTCATAGCTTCAAACTCATCGTTCAAAGCTTGCAACTTGTCTGTGACCTATTGGAGGAAGAGAAATGCAAAACTTTAAAGTATTAGTACATGTACCTGGTCAGTCTCTATTTAATGAACTTGTTATTGTGACCCACAATATCAGACACACAATGACAAAATAGAAAGGTTATGGCTACTAAAGGAGGGGAAGTGATGTTGTAGTACCTCTTTCAGCTGAGCTCTTTTCTCATCCAGTTTCTGCATCTGAACTGACAATTCTCCTTCAGCCTCAGCAAGCTTTGCTTTCTTCGGAGCCACAACTTTTGCCACTTTGTCATAGATGTCCATGGCTTTGACCCACTTGCACAAACCCTCACATGCAGTAGATGCATTCTTAATCAGAATTGGGTCAAATTCAGGGTTAGAAATGTACCTGAAATAAACATTATATGGGTCTATATTTAGTTTCTTTAAAAGGATTAATGATCACATACTGGTATTCGAATATATGTACAGAATACAATCATAAATACAAAGCTTAGCTAAACTTGTAATGTTTTTTGTATAAAAGCTTAGCTAAGCTTTAAACTTGTAATGTTATTTGTAGGGATGGCAATCAATTACAGAATTGCTAATCGGTAAATCGCAACTCGTTCCAACCCATTAACTGGTTACTCATATCAAAATAGGCAGATTTTTGATATGTTTTTATTATATTTAATAATTGTTATAAATAACACAGAAATAATGATAGGAATATTCCGTTTATGTGTAAAATAAAATATGATGTAAAAATTAAATTTCTTGATAATTTTTAAACAACGAGCAAACAGTCATGAAATAGTTTCACTGACCACATGTCGCAATTTCGCAGTCAGTTCAACTTCTCAAAATAAAGTCTGCTGATGACAAGTTATAGATCTCCGTTTGAAATAATTATCCTTTTGAATAGTGGTAACGTGTATGTACGCACTTTACAATTGCATTTTCTATGTAATAAATTGATGTCGTTTTAAAGGAAAAGAGTAAAATAAACACATAGAACGTAGGTACAATAATGATAATTGTAACGGTACTCAACAGTGATAATAGTATCATTCATTAATGGTTTATGAAGAGCTGAACAGACAAGGCTGTGACATGCTGTTTTCACAGTCATTATAATTAACACCTACTGACCAATTTTCCTCCGAGAGCTCAGCCCTGGGGTCTTAACGGTCTCCAATTTAACTTTATTAGATAATAGTCCCGAAAGACAAAAAAATCAAATTCATTTTGAAATTGTGTTAAATTATACATTATCTTTATTCATATGACTAACTGATTACTGATTTTGTAACCGGTTACCATCGTTCCGACCAAGTAATCGGTTAACCGGTTAGAGATTGTCATCCCTAGTTTTTTGTATCGGTATTAATGAAATTGAAGATTTACTTGTCTCTGATCCTTTTGATGATGGGTGGAGCAATATTGTCTTTATCATAGCCCTTGAGGCGATCAAGGAATTTCAGGTCCCCAAGCAACTTTTGTGATGGCCCCCAGAAGTCTTCTATCATTTTTCCAGTTCCATCTGGTTTCCTCTCTGATTTAATGCCCAACATGACACAAATAGATTCCATCACAAGTTTCACAGCTGGAGGTGGATTCTAGAAAAATGTTTTTTCAAAGTCATCATTAAATTCCAATGATCACTTCAATTAGAAACCTTTGATCTTCATTGCCTTTTTTAAAAATCTTTTATTGGCATAAACAATAAATCAAATTGCTATGTACTACAAATGGCAACAAAACTAGTACCTTCATGGATTTGACCAGTGTGATATCTGCAGGCTTCAGGGTATTCAAGGCCTGAATGGACGATTCCAAAGCAGGAATGGCTTCAGCCAGATCACTCTCACAATCATCCTTAATGGCCTGGGCAGCTGCAGCAGCTTCATTAGCCACCGCTTCATCTGCTGCCACAACTTCCTTCTTGGCCTCCACTTCCACTGTATCCTGTTCTATCTTTATCATCAGTTTTTCAGTTTCGGCTGAGGTTTTGATCAGCTCTGGTTGTAAGGCTTGTAGCTCTTCCTGCATAATGGAGACCTGGGAGGCAGCAAACTCCAGCTTCTCCAGACCGGTCAGGTACCGGTTCCTGAGGGTTAGGATCTCGTCCCTCTTCACACCCAGGAGGGACTTGAAGGTCATGATAAGCTCTAAATATGATGTGGGGGTTACATAGTTGTGTCTTCTCAGTCTCTCAAAAAATCTGCAAGAAAAGAGAATAACAGTTACTTAAAATAAAATTATTCCTTTTGTTTTAATTCTCCATGGAAGTAAGTTGATATAAAAAAAACTATCTTTCTTTCAATTTTAAGCTGAATATTAATTATCTGGTACAAACATTTGAAATTTTGAGGCATATCATAAAATATAAGCATTCATCAGGACATGAATAGTTAATTCTTACGCTATGGAGAGTTCCTGAACACTCTCATGGAAATGTTTACACATGGACACACTCGCTTTACGTATATTATCCTCTAGTTCCACCTCCTCTAAGAATTTATTGGCCACCATTTCTAAAGCATCAGAAGGCCATGACTGTAAAAAGATAAACAATAAACTGTTGTAGTTCACAATATCTATCGACCATGTATTTTTGCAAGTTTTTGACCAGTTATCTTTCTTACATACTTGCTTATATGAACTTAAAGTTTTGTATTTCTATTTAAAATAGAAATTAAATTATATTATAAACAATTATAATCATGCTAAAAAAATTTAATTCTGAGGCCTTTTTCAACAGAGCGGATTCTAGCGAGCACTTGCCAAAATTCCAGATCCCTATAACATAAATGTTTGCAAACACCTCAGGTGCTACCAAAATTAAGGTAGAGAGACACTGACCATGGTGTGGATTCATTATTTTACACAAGTACTTAATTCTGCAATTAATTTTGAGTCAAAATGCAAAAATATAAAATTGCGAGCACCAAGATTCTGTTATAATTTAATGCAGTTTACAACTGTCAGAAAATAAGAGCAAGATTTTAAAAATTTGCAAGTGGTGCCTCTTGCAATTTTACAGGGATATCAATTCCTTGCATTTAGTTAGGAATCTACAGTAACCGTACAACACAAATGTCTGCAAGCAATCAGGTGTTTGCAAAATTCAGGTAGAGGGTCACTGACCTGGAACCAGTCTATGGTACAGCAGTTGATGAGGGACGGGAACATCCGGAGTCTGTTCCGGAACGCATCTCCAATAGGTGACATGGCCAGGATAATGTGGAGATTCTGCTTCACTCTATCAATGAAGTAGTTGTACATAGACAATGGAGTGGCGTCTATCTTCTTTCCCTAAAAGATTTTATACATATTTTGTTTTAATATGCTTAGACTCATAAGTCACATGAGTGTGTCAAATACTGAAGGTTGATAAACAAGATATCAGAAAGGTGTCTATCAATCTGTGTATTAAGTAAAATACAGTCATCATGGTCATTCATACATTTGTACAAAAAGTTTAAACATTCTGTACCAATATATTCGCATACTATACTTTAATACATATTTTGTTTTAATGTACACAAACTGTTAAATGTTAACCTGGTATCATAAGTGATACCGTAAATATCTCCAAGATTTGCCTTTTTTGGGTCAACCTCTGATTGCAGATAAATGTTTTTATTGTAGAGAAAAAGATATTCATTTTCTGTATGTAACAAGAAATAAAGAAAATTACTTCTTGGTCATGAAAATAAAAATACAGTCTAAGATTTGTTCCTAACCGGTTCTATAACACACAAATTAAATATGATGCATTTAATAATTGGCTTTCTGTAATACATGTACCTCTATTTAAAATCAAACCTGCAAGTTTACTTACCAGATATTTATATCATAATTTGATAGAGCAATATATTTTTAACAAAAATCATATCTTTTGAAATTAAATTGCAAAATAGGAATAAATTTCTTGTAGAGAAATTTGTAAACCAACACCATGGACTAAAGCTACATATAAGATTTACATACATTTACACATGCAGTAATATGACTAGATGTTTAGCAAATACATATGTAATTTGCTACAAAATCTGAAAATCAGAAACAATACACTATAAAATGTTCATATACATATATACATTATACATTTGATTACAAGAGGTATATGGTGCACAAATAAGATACATGCAATATATTTACATTTGCAAATATGTTTCCTTATATGAACCTATAGAATAGCGAAAATGTTCAATTCTGCATGAACTTTTTCATGACGTCACAATGATCATAGCAAGCGCTTATCGCTTGGATTATTGTAAACATAAAATCTCGGTAATTTTAACAGTTCTGAACGATTTGTCTTTTTCAAACGTAAATATAAGTAATAAACAGCAATGTTAAAAAGTTCACTGGGATATGAAGTTGGTTGGTACGTGAACAAATCTACTGAGAAGCCCTTCGGGCTTCACAGGATTTGATCACGTGACCAACCAACTTCATATCCCGGTGAACTTTTTAAATTGCTGTTTATTTCTCAAATGAAGTAAAAGTTGGAGGCAAAGAATATATAGAGTATATACAGTTCATGCATATAACTGTACATGATTATGTGTATGTTATCAATAGATATGCAACTGAATTGCTACTTATTATGTTTAGATATCATTCAAGAATTCAGTATCATATTCAAGTACCGTTCATCCAGCTGTTAGAAATGGTTTTAATTTGCCCATCTTTTTGTTAAAAGAAACCTCTAGACATGTTTTTATTAATAAAAAATTCTTCAGTTAAACAGATATTTGAAAATGTTTTAGCGGTCAATGTGGATTTACAGTATTTGAATCATAAACAGGCTGTAAAAGACTAACAGTACTAGCTAACATTGAGGAGGAATTTTGGTTACTATGGTAACCTTACCGTTATTTTTTCCTGCATAACAAAAGCAAGACATTCAAAGCAAATTAATTAAAAACAAAATAATCAACAGTAATTGATTAATACCATTATAAAAGAAAACTTCAACTCAACTACAACAAACAAACAAGGGTTATAAAAAGTTGACTAAACTTATGCAGTATACTGTATACAGGGAAATATTTGTATCCATTTTATTATTGCCCCTTTCACCTTCGTTATCAGTGGGTGAATTTAAGACAGGACAAATTAAAATAATTTTTTAATAACCGTCTTAATCAGAAAGAATATCTATAATATACTGTGTCTTGGCCATCTCAAGACGGGACAAAACCATTTGCAAGTGTAGGGCAAAAATAACACTGGGTGAAAAATAACCCTGTATACAGTATCATTCATTTTGATCCAAAACAAAAAAACTCAATCATTTTTCAATTTCATGATAAAACTCAAAGAATGAACAGAGTACATTTTTGATATTCCAAAATAAAATCAATTATTGATATGTCATCATAATGCTTAAGATAAAAAAAGCATTTTCACAACATTGACAATTGCTAAGAGAATAAAAACATTAATATATGGTATTGGGCTATAAGCACATTTATTTGAACCAGCTTAAGATGTTGGATTTTCATTAGAATTAGTATGAACATACTGCACACTATTAATTCCTAAGCAGAATTTTCAAACTGTTTCATGAAACACTCAACTGCAAAAACCAAATCCAACACAAATACCTAGCTAAGAACTATGTTATGGCAGTTACCTCATTACGAGCAATGGCCTGCATCTTCTCTATCAGTTCTGCTTTTTCATCCGAGGCAAACAGGTTAGGGACGTCTCCAGTGTTGAGGATCATACTGATGTCCTCCATGAAAGACTCTGACTTAATCTGAGTGTCAGCGAACAAGAACACGATGGGCTTCCCTTCACTGCCTGCCTTCATCAGCAGCTGAAATTTAGAACACAAAACTATAATTATGATAAACAAAATATGTTTGTTATTTTTCATAAAAAAAAATAACCAAATTTTAAACTTTAAAACTTTAAATTTTTGAGAAAATAACATTTGTAAAATGGTAACTTAAGATCAAAAGAAGCAAACTTGAGATGACTCTCTTGCTCCATCTTTGCTATTCAAAGGTTTTCGATCCAGGGAACTGTGTGGATCAATAGCTCTTGGCTAGTAAAGACACTGTTGCTCATTGCTCATATGCAATAGGAGTACAACTGATTTAAACAAATATTTGAATTCTTTTTACCCTCTTTAAGTCCTCTCTCCATTCATTAGCTGTATAGTTTTTGGTAATCTCTATTTGGAACAAATCGTAATCAGCCATAAACGTGGCCAGCTTAGCGGCACTCTGTCTTCCACTGCCTCCAATACCTACAGGTCAAGGTCATATGAATTGATAATTTCTAAAGCATTTTAACTTAATTTTTTCATAATAATTCTCTTTTCAAATATTTAATTATTTAAATATATGTAAAAATAATAATTGTTAGGCCTAAAAAAAATATTTGAGTTTATATTTCTCAATGCAAGGGGCATTACTCTGCCAAAACTTCCAATAGTATGTGTAGATAAAACATCAACAAGCATCATAAAGAACTTGTGAGACTGATAAACTGACAGATATAATTCTACATGCAACTTTAATGCAATGAGACCTGGCCCCGGGGCCATAAAACTTAGACGAGCTCACTTTTGATCTCAGTCTCACTTTTCCACTATATATTCCTTGTGGAACAGTGAGATTGAGATCAAAAGTGAGCTCATCTAAGTTTTATGGCCCCGGGGCCTGATTAAGACTATATCTTCATTACAAACTACTTACCAACAAGCAAGCAATGTCCGTTATCTTGCAGTAGTACACGGCTGACTCGAGAAATGTGTTCAATGGCAAATTTGAACATGACAAGCTTCATAGGAGCCTTACTGACCAAATTGTACTCATCCAAGTAGCTGTGCAAACACAGAGTGACAATGAAGATGTGACACCTTAATTCCTAACATTTGGTCTTCATGCAAGTATATATCAACTTAAATGAAGAAGTGACACATTTACTCTTAATACCTGGTTTTCATGCATATTTTAAAAATCAACTTAAAAATATAGTGAATGATTGACAACATCAATAAAGCAATCAAGTGAAACATTCTGACAATAAATTTTTGACTTTGTGTAATTCGTGTGAAGTTTTGTATTTAGAATGGGACTTACTTCTCCATCGTGGAGGTCAGTTCTTTTAGATCAGTGACTTCATCGTAAGCTTTTCCTCCCTCTACTTGCATGTAGTCTCCAAAGAACAAACTACGCACATTGTCATCTACCACTGAACCACTCTTGGACAAGTGGCCTAATATTTTATCTATGTTGGCCTTAAAATGGTTTGAACACTGTTCCTTTACAATCTGGAAAAATGTGTCCCTGAAAGAAAAATATATGCTGAATCAAAACATTTTACAAAGAGAACATTCTATTTAACTTCAAACCTCTTCTTTCAAGTATTTTATGGTTCATATTTTTTTTTAAAATGAGTCTTGACTTTAATAAGTACTGATCAGTAATACATTAATTATACATAAATATTAAATATATTATACAAACAAAGGTTACACAAACCTGTCTTGTTTATCAATGAGACGGTCATAGAATACCCTGTACACCTCATGCACCCACAGTCTGTGTAATTTATCTATCTCCGACATTTTCTCATGGGGCACTAATAACACTCCCCGAATCACACGCGCAAAGTCTCTCAAGTTAAACACGTAGTGGCTCTTGGACGGCGTCGGCAAGAAGTTGGTTACCGCATCCTTGTACACTGCCATGGTAGCTGCCACAAGGAGCTGAAACCACAGAATTTCTTATCTCTTAACTGTCATACTATATACATGTATAAACATTAAGAAACTGAAACCTGCTTGAGTTGAGAATAGTAGTCATAACTTTCATTCTGCTTTAAATGAGTATTAGCTGTAAAAGGGATGTTGACCATATTTTTTCAAAATTTTTCAGTTGCATATAAATTTATATTTGTGACAAATGATTGGAATCAGTGATTATGAAAGAAACAGGAAAATCCTAAACATTTAACATTTAATCAACCATTTAGCATAAAAAATATAGATAAGGAACAATAATTAGCTTATAATCTCTTAAAACTATGATTACTTAAACAACAAATATATATAGTCCCTTTATGCATGAAAAAGTTTACATGTAATTACCGGAGCAATTTTCATAGACTGTAATTTCTGACCAAAAAAAACCCCAAAACAAAACAAACAATGCCTCTAAAAAAACTGACAGAAAGAAAAAAATATTTTGATCCCAATGTCAGAAGATAGTCTCTTGGATTTTTATTTACCTTTCCACTCCTGACAAATGAAGCATCAAATCCCTTGCCAAAATGCCAGTCTGTGATATTAGTGAAGATTCGCGTTAATGTGGAATCATCAAATTCATCAATGGAGATCATGTTCAGATGGCGAGTAAAGCGACTTGTGATGTCATTCCTTCCTCCTCCTGGGGGTCCCATAGCAGACACTAAGAGCTGAAAATTAACATTCCACCTCAATTTTTAGTAATATTGCCTAAAAGCTATAAATATTTTCATAATACATTGTACATGTATTTTTTTCTCAAAAGGAATGATTACTGATAACACCTGGGTATTCTTCATACTTTTCCTTAATCAAGTAATGAAGAAATACATTTTCAAAAAATGGTATCTGAGACTAAATTACCTGATATTTTACAACTAATATTTCATAAACTTTCCAAAAAAGGTCATTTAAATTGACATAAATTTTTTTGCTTTCTTTTTTTTTGTGCTTTTAGAGTTTGCACTTGGACCCATCACACTTGGTCTCTCAGTTTTAGCCCTGTCCTTACCACATCAGTCAGGAAGAGTTTGGTGGTGTCCTTGGGGTCGTACCAGTGGTTGTGGTCCAGCCATTGTCTCAGTAACTCTATAGGGGGCTGGGCACCATACTTCTCCTTGGCTGGCATGTTCAGGTCATCCACAAAGACCACTGATTTCTTCCCCATGGGTGGACCGTACACACCCTTTCTTCTCCTGATTAATGTAAAAAAGTTATTTTAAGTAACAAAATTTGTCTATAACATATATTTTTGTATACAAGAAATTTCATAAACATATTCATAACTTTTTTTAATAAAATCTGGTTGCAGACACTAAAAATGCTTATTTATTGAGAGTAGTCTCCCTTGCAAGCACACTCCATAATTACCTGTCCAGTTTTGACATGATAATGCCTTGTGTCTGGTTTGCCGAGGTTCGAGCAGAAAAGTTGATGCAGTTAGGGATGTACCTATAAAATAGTGTGAGAAATATGTCAAACCTTTGATAAATTTTGCAAAACAGTTTTTAAATAAAACCTTTATGTTATGTATTTTGAACAAAAAGCAATTAACCATAAAGTCCATTAAAATACTTATAATTACTAATCTTTGAGAGCTTTCATGTTTAAATTTTTGGTATAAAGGTATATACATTTTATTTTTATTAGGGGAGGGGCATCATGATCACTCTTTTTTTCTAACAAAAAAGGATTTTTTTTGCAAAAATATCTACAATTCACTTTACTTACACATCTTTGGGGAGAGTCAGCAGGTAGTTATTGGTAATGGCGGACTTTCCTGTACCAGTGGGTCCAACAAACAACATAGGCTGTTCATGTGTTATATAAGTCTGCAGGAAGAAGATCTGACGAGCTGTTTCAGAGGTCTGGATAATCAGGTCACTGACCTAGATAATGAAATCAAAATAAATTCATCATTCATAAAAAGCATAATCATATTTCATAAACACATTTTGTAATCTTTAAAAACTTGTTTCCCTGAGACAGTATATGATTGTTTTCAGATAAAACGAGTTAAATTTTTCCTTCTGTTAATGTTACTGACCTTGGCTGAAGCTGGGATAGCCAGCGTGGACTTGTCAATGGTGTCCATCCAGTCACACCAGTTACCACTAGCCTTCTTCTCAAAGCAGAAGTCAAAGATGGTCGCTCTCTCAGGAATCATGTTGCTCTGCAAATTACCAGTAGTGAAAACATTTAAATTTTTTCATGAATTCTAAGAGAATGGTATCCCTGGAACTTTGATATATCACAATCCAGTACGTTAACATATGAGTAATAGCATATAAAAGATGCAGAAAAAATACAAACAAAAAGTTTATGAATGCATAAATAACAAAGGGAATATGGAGTAAGAAATTGCATAACTGTATTATAGCTCTTACCTTTGAGATTTTACAGCTCTTTGGTTTGGGATGGTTTGCATCAGTGCCATTGACAATGTTTCTGAAATAGGCATCAAACTTTTTACGAGAGTCACCATCCATTGTTCCTCCCACCGTCCAGATCAGGGAGAAAAGAAACAGGCCCTGCATCCATAGGGTAATCTGAAATCACAGAGAAAACCATCCATTGCAAAACTCCATAGAAAGGAAGTATAAAAATTTTCCGAATTCTACACTATTTAATAAGTTCATTCTGAATTATAGAAAAGTAAACATGATCTGTTAGTATTATACACTGTATGTAAGATTTAAAATACTACAAAGATGATTGAACTAAAAAAAGTATTGAGTTTGAGCTAACAGGGTTAAAATATACATGAGTATAGAATACACTAAAAAGGTACGAAACTTGTCTACTAAGTACTGGGCATGTAAAAATAACAAAACAAGATGAATATTTTCAAAAAAACATTTTGCTACTGCAAGGTTATGGAGTACCTGTTGATTTGATAGAGCATTTGGGTTGGGCTCATCTCCCTCTGCAGGGGTATGATCCAATGTAGTTCTAATCTCATCCTGCAGACAGGTATAAAGTCTCATCATGGATTGCACAAGGTGCATCTCTGAGGCATTGACAAACAGTTTACAATTGTGCCGGATATAGTCCAGGCAGGGATCAATCAGCCACTCGAACAGATCGTTGATCATGTCTCGGTTCTCCTGCGACAGTTTCTCCGGGAGTTCATACTGCATGTAGGATTCCTTGAACGGCCTCCATCCCATCTGATGGGGCTCCAGATAGATCATACCGCAGCGGCTGACTGTGGCCGGAGAAGCCTGCTCCAGATCAGCCGGCTCAAAAATCAGATTCATTTTGTTGCTCATCTGGATGATCTCTCCACTCATCAAACAAAGCTGTCAAAATATTGCATCATCATATCAGAACTTTATTTTACATAATTCAGCTCCTCTTGTCATTCAGAAACTTGTACAATCGTTATAAATTTAGGTGATAAGCTTTACCTTTTTGTTGTCGTCCAATACTGTGTTCATGTTCTCAATCCACACAGCATCCACAGGGCCATCAAACAGAATCCACTTTCTGTCTGTGTTTGGGTTGCTGGCATACTCACGGAAAGTGTTGGCCAGAACACCTATAAATCAACATACAGAACATTTCATTTCCACTATATATAAGTTTGACAAACCTTGATACATGTTTCAAATCTAGAGAGAATAGAACAATGTTATGAATCTAAAAAGGCTAACCATCAGTCCACTCATGAGATACTGGATCAAAGCATCCATACAACTGTCCCATGGTGATGGCTTTAGGGTTGATGATTCGATATACAGTTTTGAATTCCTCATACAGTCCTGAGGTTTGTAGGTCCCCTAGGGCCTCAGCAAGGACCTGGTATCCCTTTGTTTTACCTCCCAGGGGCTCTCCCACAATCATCAAGCCGTGACGTACCAAGATCATTTCATACACCTAAAAGTCATTATAGTTTTGTACAGATACCATATCTGGTTCTTTTACTAGTATATATTTTTTAACCTGTCAAGAAATCTAAACTAATAAATACAAATAAACAGAATAAAAGTCCAAGGTACCTGAATGATTTTGTCCAAGAACCATGGTACACATTGTAGTTTCCTCTTTCTAGTGTTCTCTTTCAGGGCCTCCATAAATACACCATAGTCTGGTTTGGGGCACTCCACTCCAGGGAACAAGTCAGAGATTATACCTTCAAACAGAGGCACATCCTGCAACAAAAGATCACAAAATTAAAAATTATCTGCTCATTTCATTGAAAACAATAATGTTCAACCAATTTCTTTGTCAAAGGTAAAATTAATATTCAAGACATTAGTTGATTCAAACCTGGGCTAAGAACTTGGGCAGATTGACGTCCATAATGGCCTTCAGAAGGAGGACTGGTTCACTTTCGTCTGGTTGTTTCAGTTTGAGATTTCCAGCAGCAGTTAAGACTGATTTGACAGCTCTCATTCCGTAGTCATAGTGATGCTGTGAGGACAGCTGCTCAGAGCACAGTTTGTAGACAGCCACAATCTTGTTGGCCAAACTAAAAGGATAGAATAATAATAGTGTGACCAAAAATTCCAAAGTGGAGGAAAGCAATTTTCCTACAGCATTCACCTGCATATATAGTACAGAAAAATTGAAGCACTGACCTTCTAGCATCAATGAAACCCATGGAGTACAAAGAGATTTCTCCAATCATTCCATAGTCTGGAACCATCATAGCCACTGTTCTGAACAACACCTGCACAAATACACATACAAACACTTTTTGATCAACTATCAACTTCATTTCTTTGCTAGCGTTCATACTACATATATATACAAAACAGGTCAAAAAGACAGCTCCAATACTATTTCCTTATGTTCAGTTTCCATACCTTGAGATTGTCTGGCAGCTCCTGTCGACCGGCATAACCTGGGTTCATTGTGATAAAGAGGGTGCAGGTCGGATCCAGAGAGAGTTCTGTCCCCTCAAAAATGAAGCGCTTCAGATGAGCAGCCACAGCTTGCTGGATACTGGCAATCTGCTGAGCGACCACAGACAACACTTCCAGCTCAATTCTGTTGAACTCATCAAAGCATGCCCAGGCACCGGCCTGTGCCAGACCCTTGAAGAATTTACCCATGGCTTTGTAGTCCAGACCATCAGAGCAGTTGAACACCACACACTGTGTAAGAAAAAGGATAAAATTTATTTAAAAATCAAATGATCCAGACATTTATATGAAAAAATCCTATTCCTTTTTTTTCCCCCTGTACCTACCTGTTTAGCCACAGCTTTGGCCAGATCTTTACAGGTCTCTGTTTTGCCTGTTCCTGCAGGTCCCTCAGGTGCACCTCCAAGATTTAACTTCAAGGCTCCCATCAATGTTCTGAAAAATCAAAATGTTTTTTCAGTAAACCTGGCATCTTTTAATCTATTACACTATTCTGACTGTTTTGTAAAAAGCAAAACTTCAGTCAAATCTTGTTACCTTGAACTCAAAAGAACTTAATATCTGGGTTTTTTTTCAGATATCCAAGAGTTCTAGAAATTAAGGTTAAAATATAATAAGAAACCAGTAGTTGGGACTTTCAAATCACTTCGACCTACCCATGGTGTTTGAGATACCCAAGTTCAACTGTAATATTAAGCAGATTGAATAAAAGATATTAGACTGATCCAAAGAGCGTACCTGTAACACCTGTCTGTAAGAGGTGTGATGACGAGACGTCCAGAATTACCCAGGTACTCATAGCCATACTTGATATCTGTGGTGATCATACGCACAATGACATCATTCTCCCAGTAGTAACGCAACTGTGCGAGCCACATAAAGTCATTGGGATCTGTTACTTTGGCTTTTGCCATTTCCTTCACTGTGTCTCGAGCTGAAACAAATAAAATTACTTTGTAAGTGAATAGTTATTGAAAAAGCTATACTCTAACTGTAGCAGATTTATATTATCATGGGTAACAGAAAGCACAATTCATAAGTCATAAACTGGAACATGATACACTCTTAAAATGTAATTATCTAAAAAAACTTTGTCGATACATCAACATTTTTTTTATCTGTGGAGTTTTCCTGCCCCTTTGTCCTGAGATTACCCTCCACTTACCGTGTACATCAATGACAGTCAGTGCCCCTAGGGTCACTCTGTGTCCTGACTCTAGCTTTCCTCTCACCAACTCAACAATCTGGTCAATCTGACCATTACATTTCAGAAGATATTCCTACAACAAAGATAATCCAAAAAAATATAAAAAATTCTTTCAACAGACCAAAGCTGAAAATGATCAAACAATTATAATCAAGGTTTATTAGATTGATTTAACATTACCGGGTAAATTTTTTTTCCTTTCTAAGCTATGCACCATAAATGTATACATATAAATATAATGTAAACAAAATGAAGTTAAAAATTCCAGCCTACATCAAGTCCATTTTTCTCCTTCATGGCCTCGGTGACCTCTGAGGTCCAGTAAATGGAGCTGGAACAGATGACCACCTGACCGGGCCACTCCAGCACCCAGCGGTTCCGTGGAGTGGTCGTGTATGCCTCATTTGCGTCCATGATGACTTTCCTCAGACTGCTTATCATCACATCCTCCACCTGTAGAAGCCATTTCTCTACCATACCCTAAAAATGTAAAAAAAAAAAAGAAAAAAATGGATTAGACACCAAAAACAACAAAACTAAGTCAGTTTAATGTCACATACTTTGGAATTTAATTTTGTGGGTGATTAATTCTGTGGATTTCCCATTTACAGGTATTAAAGGTTTATTCAACTGTACCGGTGGTATATGTAATTTTGTGGTTTTTCAAATAAAGACTACATGTATATGTTAGGTAATTTGTCTGGGATATACATTTGTGGGTGTGGGATACGAAATCCATAAAAATTAAGCCACCATATTGAATTACTGTAGATTCCTAATTTTACATGGGTACTTAATTCCCTGATTCAATCGTTTTGCATCAAATCACAAGAAGATAAAATCGTGAACACTGAATTTTTATCATAGTTTCATTTAGTTTACATCTGTCCCAAAAATAAAAGTGAGATTTTTCATGTTTTTATGCAGCTATTACAGGTAATTTCTTGGGAATCTACAGTATTCCACAGTAATTTATCACTTGCCTTTGCTTTGGCTGGAATGATTTTTGTGTTGTAGGGCACTATTTCATTTTCAGCTGACACCATGCCAAGAATCTCCTGAGCATCATTGAAGTCCAGTCTACTGATGCCTTCAAAACATTTCTTCAGGTGAGGCTGTACTCTCATTGGATCCTTAGTCTCGGACAGAATTTCCAGCAATTCATCATTAGACAAGAAGAAGAATCTATAATAAGAAACCAAGTACATTTAAGAATGATTTCTAACTTCAAAATATGAAACCAAATATTTTACCTATATACATGTAAACCTAAAGTTTAGAATAACCTATAGAACTAAATTTAATCACTGATCTTTCAATATATAGTTATAAAAACCTCAATATCTGATAATATAAACTTTTTTGTGGTCAAATAATCTACCTTGGGAAGTAGAGACGTTTTTTCTCAAGATAGGCATTGAGTCCCTTCTGAATTTCCTCCAGTAAGACATTGGCATCACGGAATCGACTCAGCATGTTGGGCTGATCTGTGGCCACCAGACAGTGTGTGTCTTTGATGGCTTCTGTCATAATGTCCCGCCAATAGCTGTCCACAATTCCAAACTTGCGTCCCTCTTCCGGCATCTGCGCCAGAATATCCTCAGAGCTGAAGATGGGTTCCAGATACAGCCAGGTGGCTTGACACTAAAGTAAGTGAACAATGAGAATTAAATAACTGTGACGGGTAAATAATCTTTTAACTAACTTTATCTCAAACTTTCTTTGACAAACATCATACCAGTTATTGTCACAATATGAATCAGTACTGTTGTTAACAATAGCTAAAATATTGTCAAAAGCAGACTAACAACAACAAGAAATGTTGCTTGCTCTCCTCTCACCTTAAGCCATTCATCCAAGATATCCTGCATGGAGACAAGTTTCTCTTCCCATTCTTTCATTTCCTGCTCGAATGGTTTGATGAATGGAGATCCTCTCATTGTCTGGGCTTTCACTATATGATCATCCAGAAGCACCTGGATCTCATCCGGAGCAGTCAGAATGGACACTCCCTTAAATTCAAAATAAACTTGTCACAAACACAATTTGCAAAAAAAACTTACATGTATCCGTAAATTGCTTTAAATGCCTGAAATTATAACATTTTTGATAGAGGGGAAGTTATTTTTTTAGAACCTTTTTAACAAGGCCTTGGACTTTCAGTAGGACGTAACTATCTATTTCTAAGTCAAAACAAGTTGAAAATGACACTGGTTTCAAGCCAAATATACACCAATTTGGTAGTCTTAGCTCAAAAGCCAGACAAATCTTGTTGATTTCAAAGAGCCATGGCTGAGTGGCCTACAATGAAATAGACATGCCTACGTCACATTGCTGTTTGACAACTACCCCAAGTCCAAGCTCTTGTTAAAATGGTTCTATAAAGTTTCACTCAGGTTAAGAATTATCTTACAGTTTCTCTGTACGGAATCATCTCAAACTCCATGTCCTTCCACTCAATCTTCATCTTCTCCAGAGCCTTCTCCAGAGAGTGCTCCTTAGCAGCTGCAGCTCCAATCTCCTCCAATCTGCATAATGAGTTAATTAATGAAAGTTTCTGGTGATTTTTATTTTCATTTCAGAGACAAAATATGGTTTCCATTTGACTTTCTTTATTACAGTATATAATGTTTTAAATCTTACCTTGCAAGGTGCTTGGCTAATCCAAACTCCAGCATGTTGTTCAAAGAGGTTTCACCCTGTGGTTTGATGTCAGTTCCAACAATTTCACTCATCTTAAAAATGGCAACAATATAAGCTTTAGTACTAATACATTGTAATTAAAAATGGCACTTAAATTTTTTTTTTTTAATCTACATTGTTCAAGGTACCATGAAACTGTAATTGGTACAAATTACGAAGTTCATGCTGTTCATGTTTTTCCCTAGAAATTTTTAAAACTCTGAAGCTTCATCAGAAAATGACAACAGTTATGAATATATTTGTCTTGGAAACAATCATTCATTCTCAGAAAATTTATTCCTATTGATGCCTTTAGAAAACAAATGTCTTGAGATGCTCATTCATTCTAAGGAAGTTCAATACGAATGATCCCTTTTGAATACAATTCTCTTAAATGGTCATTTATTCTATGGAGGATTCATCACTACTGCTGCCTTACCATCTCCCAATGCCTGTCCCTGATGCCAGGGTTACAGATGGTGTTGAGGATGGGCAGATGCTGCTTGAATTTGTCAACCTTGTTCTTGACAGTGTCGGCCACACGGCGGGGCCCTGCCTGGTCACTGAACTGCTTGGTCAGCTTGTACATGGTCCTCCACATGTCTCCCACCTCGTTTTCTATCTCCTCAGAGTTCAGGTTCTGGAATGGTCCTATAAACAAACAAATATTACACATGCAGATTTTTTTTCATGTAACTAAGCTTAACAAACTAGAGGTACAAAAAGGTTTTCACATTTCTCTAAATGCTGAAAAAAAATTTGCTCCAAATTTCTTTTTATGACAGCACTTTACAGAACCAAAAAATCAAAAAAGAAATAATTTGAACAGAGATAGCTGTCAATACTCATTTTAATATAATTGATGCATGCCTCTAAATCTTTTTATTACTTTCTAATACCTATAAGTAACAAAAATTCCCTATCGACCCAGCAAAAATATATCTTCATGTTTGACCTCAAGTAGATGGATTACCATTAAGCCATTGTTCGTGTCTCTGGTGGAACTGGTAGGCGGTGTTCCAGAGCCTCTCGTAAGGCTCCTTCAGTGTGAACATGGTCTGCAGGTTCGGGAAAGAGCTCTGTTCCCACTCAAGCAGCTGCTCCTCTTTGTTGATTTGTTCAAGCTCATCTCGAGCTCTCTCCAGATTCTCATTGATGGTGGCAAGCTGTTCTGTGTTGTTTCTCATTGCCTCCTCTCCCAAAAACTGTTAAAATGATCAAAAATTTTTCATTACATTCTCCAACTGCTGTTTATCTTGAGATAATGTTTAAGGAAAATGCATAAAAAAATCAAACATTTTTCAATACTATTTTCAGTGGTAGAAAGTACATATATATTGTATTCAGAGGGAGTCTCAAATTTGACTTTCAATCTCTTTTTTAAAATTCAGATTAATTAAATTAAACATACCTCTTTCTTTTTGAAGGACTCTACTTCTTTCATGTAGTCGTTAAGTTTCTCCTCAAAGGCCTGAGTCCTCTTCCTGAGGTCCTCCTCAATGTGATCGCGGCGGTTAGCAATTCGGGAGGTGGACAGCTCAAACACTGTCTTGATGTGATCAGGCCAGTGGAACACAGTGCTGTTCAGTTTTATATCCTCAGCTGCAAAACACAATATCAATTATATATTTACATCTACCAAGTATTATTCCCTCTATTTCTTACGAAGACTTATAGTTCATTCATAGCTCTATAGAAACAGACCAGGCTGAAATCTACACGCCCTGTTTATCGATTGGTCGAAATATACAGCGGCTGATACTGACAAGAAAGTGACAGGACTGAAATTGACACGCCCAGTTTATCGACTGGTCGAAACCTACAGCGACCTAAGAAAAATCACGGACTGCACGAAATAACCATGATGATGTCAGACTCAAAGTCTCACAGGGGACGATTTGGCTGTTTCTTTTAGCTAACGTACTTATGTACATTATCAGTAATTTAATGAAATTTACTTACTTTTTACGCTCAATTTATTAATTAGTTAAAAGAAAGATGTTAATATAAACAATAAAATGCTTTCTTTGGTGCAGGTAGCGATCATTGCAGAAAAAATTTACATAACCCGCTAACGCGGGTTATGTATTTTTTCTGCAATGTCGCTACCTTCATATCCCGAATGAATCACCAAAGAAAGCATTTTATTGTTTAAATAATTCTTTTCCAAAATTTATCAAAATTTTCTTGTATTTTCATGAACTCAAACCCAGATTGTGTCCTTACATGGGAAGATGGCATAGTCGAGCAGGAACATAAGACGACTTGCAGCATCTTCAATCTCATCCTTCAGCTTGTAGACTGTGACATCAGAAGACTGAAAAATACACAAAATCCCAGTAAGTCCAGACACAGATAATATCAACATGAAAGTACCAGGTACTAATACATTTGAAATACATGTATTTTCTGTCATAGAACTCACTGTGTTTAGATAATCCTTTTCTATTGATAAATTATGTCTTAAAACAAGTTATATTCTATTCTATACCAAAATCAAAGACCACAAAAATGCTAAATCGGTTAATCTACATGTAATTGGTTAATCTAATAATTTTTCCCTGACAAATTGACTATCAGTTGAAGCGGAACCCACTGTAGTAATACAATTTGAAATATTTTCTTTCATAGAACTCACTGTTTTGAGGTATTCCTGCAGTCCTACTATTTCCTCTGTAGTATCAGGCACATCACTGACTTTCTCTGCCATTTCATCATAACGACGACAAATACTGTACAAAAATTGGGGAAAAAATTATCAATACTTTATAATGACAACAATAAACATCCAAGTCAATTGAAGCAAATATACGTGTGATAAAGAAATGATCATCACTTACCCTCTATTTAGTTCCCTGTTTTCATCTACTTCAAATATGATGAGCCTCTCTTTGAGTCTCTGAGACCGGGCACCCAGATCCTGGTTCAGGTTCTGACAATCCAGACAAAACATGCTGAGAGGGACGGTAATTCTCAGCAGCGAGATCTCGTCCTTCAAGTCCTGGAAACTGTTGATTTTCTGTAGGAAAAAGTCATGTATGATAATTGTTCACCAACAACATAAAAATCAAGGTGAAATTCAAACACTATTTGCACCAGCTTAACAATATGAATTGAAATGTAAATGAAGTTGCTGGCTTGTTGTTATATGGTCTTTTCATAGCTACCTTTTTGAAAGCCTCAATGGAGTGGGTCTCTCGCAGGAAGGCAGATACATCCTGGTCAGCATTGTTGTTGAGAAGATCTGAGTACTTTTTGTATGTGTTGAGATATCTAAAAGTGATATCAAAATGAAAAATGTTATAAATTTCCCTATATTTTACACTTTAAAAGAACTTAATATGTGTATTAAGTTAAAAAAAAATGTAAATATTATTAATTATTGACATACTTTTGTGGTCCCACAGTATTGTGTTTGAAGATTTCCATAGCCCTATCTACATAATCTGTAACCAGACTCTCCTCAATCTTGACACTGCGGAGCAGAAGTTTGGGAGTGGCAGACCTCATGTCTGGGAACAACTCGCACTCAACCTAAAGGAAAGAAAATCATTCAAAAACAAACAGGTTTCCTAGCCTTTCAATATCAAAGATCAGTGTGCATACCTGAATGTGTTAGTTTCATTGAAAATAAAACCGTAAATACCCACCCTTGTGAGCCCCTCTCCACTAGCAATGATCTCGGAGAAACATCTGAGGATGATGTCTCGGATCTCCCTGAAGGGAGGATCAAACACAATTTTGGGTTCCTCTACCCTCAGTTTGATAATCATAATTTGTGTCTGTACATACTGCAGTTCATCAAACACATCTCCAAACTCATTGCCTTTCTGTAAATGCAAAAGTCAAACACACACACACTTAAAAACTTTGGAAAACAAAATTAAAAATCTAAAAATTATTGCAGGACAGAAATCAACAACAAAAAATTTTCGTTGAGAGAAAAGTTTTGAATTCTATTTTTTTCTTTCTTCTATTGTTAATAAAATTTGTTGAATCAAGTGGAACTGACCTTGTGGATTGCAAAGAAAGACAGGAAGTCAGCCAATGAGTTGATGATCATGCTGCGGAGTTGAATGGACATCAGGGCAGCCACGCAGGCAAAGAACTCCTCCACTAGCTCTGTGGAGTCATCCGCACCAGGTGGAACCAGGTGCTGCCACAGCTCGTTCTTATCCAAAAACACTTTGGCACAAGTAGGAATCCAACTGATAAAAAGATGTTCATTTACATTTGTTAGTTTCAATATCTTAACAAAATGTATCATAAAACTTGGGAATTCTTTTTAATGCATGGTAATACTGGTAATAACAATACTGAGACCCCCCCCCCTCCCATTTTGCACTTTACTATGTAAAATTATACATACTTTTTTCTGAGCACTTCATGTGCATCCCAGCACTGTTTCTTGATGAGGGATTCAAATTCTGATGGCAACAAGGGGAGATCAGCCTCCATCAATTCTTTCAGGTTCACAAACCTCAAGTCACTAAACCTGGAACATCAAAATCATTTTTTTTAAACATTACAATGGCTGAAATCTTTCCTCTAAAAATTGCTAACAAAAAAAGTTTTAGGCTAATTGTTTAATATTTTCATTACAACTAAATGTTTGTAACATTTTACAAGTACAGTTTTCCATGAAAACATTGAAATGGTACAATGAATATAACTTACTGGTCAAACCATATATTTTGCAGCTCCAACATGATAGGGTTTGTGATAAATAGATGATTTGTGTTGTAATCCTTCATGTCTCTGTAGTTTCCATGCCATGGAACAGGAGCTCGCACTATCCTATGAACACGAGCAATAAAACTCAATAAATTAACAATTAATTAAGATTCCAATACTTAATACTCAAACCTACTGCATTAAGCATTTAAATAATTGTCAATAAAGTCAATGTTAAATAAACAGCCTGATATGTAACCAACTGTATATTGTTTTTGATTGTTGATTGGGTACTTTCATTTCATCCCTGTATGCAATTCAACATTTTTAATGCACCATAAAAACCATACTCTGATTTACATTACTAGATTGTAATTCATAATATTTTGTGTACCTTTGGGGAAAAGGCAATGGTGTCCATTCAATGTGAAGTCTTTCTTTTTCCTTGGGATCCTTCAAGATGTAGTCAACTAAAATTTCAAGAACAAATTGTTAAAAAAAAAACTAGTGGCTACAAACAAATTTGACAATAACTATTAGTTGTCATGAAATTATTTTTATCATTTTTGTTATACCTATAGTTTTCCTGAGACTCAATTCATAGTCATTGTTGACCTCTTCCAAAAGCTCATCATTTAGCCATTTTAATTCAAGACTAGTGCAGAGTCGCTCTGGAATGAGCATTTGGACATTTTTCATGACATCCGGGTGTTGTGGGGCAAGCATGGAACGTTTGATTCCTTTCTCAATGTAGTAATAATATCTCTGCAAAAAAAAAAAACACATAGAGAATTCAAAAGGATGAATAACTCACCAAAAACTGATTTAACAAGTAAATTTACATTTATACGTAATATTGGTGTGCAAGTACAAAGATTTTGAGAATTCAACAAGTATCAACTTTAAAAAGTGAAAATTTGGTAGCTGAATTCTGACCTGTTCATCTCTTTCTGAGGGAGTTCCTGTGGCTTGAAGCACTTCATCCTCAATTGCCCTCATGATGTCCATCTGTTCATTTGGTGTCATTGGCCTACTGGGTGGCAACTCCTGAATGTCAGGCAGGACATCATGTCCATTCAAGGTATAGCCGTTCCTGTAAATAAAAATATGAACAATGAATATTGTATAATATCCAAACATATACACACAAAATAAACATAAAGACATTGAATGACAAATCTGAAAATTTAAAACAGTTGTTAACTTACTTGTCTGTGCCATTTTGGTCATTCATGTGGCTTTTATCAGCCATTGTTTTGCTTCTAGTAAGGCCATCTGATTTTCTGGGACTTTTTAATGCATTCACTTCATTTAAAAAAATTTAAAAAAAAGAGTGATTAGAAATAAATTGAATATAAACGTAGAGAAACCCAAATATTAATTCTGGTATCTAAAATCTTTACTCTGAATATGTAATAATTATTCAGTGATTAGAATTACATTTGGTTTTGGTTCTTGTTAGCTTTGGTAGATCTTTCAGCTTGAGGTCACTAGCACTGGGTGTATAGTTGTTTGCTATGGATTCACTGGGGGTCCTGTGGAATTTTTCCTCCTTAAATGGGGCAGCAAGCGTCCAGGATGTTCCCTTCATGATAGGAGGGTGTTCACTGTTCCTCAAGACAATCTTAAAGAAATGCAAATACACATATAGCAATCATAGACCAAAGCAAACAAATATATTTTTTAAAAGAACAAGATAAATTTACTATATAACAGTAATACATGCACTTATTAAGGCAGTTATAAGAAAAGAACTGTTTATCAGCTGAACTGATTTATGATTCATTTCTTTATATTTGATACATTTTTCTATATGAATAATGATTACTGACAAACTGAAACCAATAATATAATAGTGTACCTTATACAGATCTGAGGGTTCCTCCACATGTCCGGGTAGAGGAGGCAGCCCAGGGAGTCCCCTAGTTTTACTGCAACTCTGAATGGGAGTTTCCACATACTAAAAGTAATTCAATATTAACTATATTAAACATCTATAGATATGATTAATTCACTTAATGATATTCGATAAAAGTTGTCAAATGGAATTCTCCTCCACCAATCTAATAATATTTATGCGATAATAGTACATATTACAGAACTACACATGCAAGATTAATTTTATTTTGCATTTATATTTGGATAGGGTAGTAAATCCTCAACCATGTGGAAAGAAATATACCATGCTAAAAATATGTGATATAAATGTAATTAATTTGGCTCTGGTTTACATATGTTATAACATGCAATAAGAACCCAATCCTGTGGTTTGAATCTAGATAATAAAATCTTTATTTTTTACCATTTGAAATCGCCCAGGTGAAGACTGAAAACAGTTTAATACTTATTAATGTTATGATCAAATAATTTTATGTCACATATTATACTTGCTAAAGCCTAAACATAAAAATGATTTTAGACAATATACAAATTCAGAACAAAATAATGGAGGTCTTTTGGAAAACTTGTGATGAATTATGAGAGCTCTGGTTCTGCTCAATCAAAATTTGTGTACATCAATGAGCATTACGAAGATAAATATATATAATTATTAATTTGCTGCAGATTGAGTTACGGTGTTGCACATAAAAACAATTTAACTTATAATTTTCTATAAAAAGTCTCTTTTTTTAAGATGACAAATTTGGTAAATAACATTTCAATTAACTGTGCATTATCATTCTATAAATAATCTTTATGCCCATTGTATAAATGATCGTGTGCACGGTTTGCAATGACTCATTTATTTCTAGTTTATTTCACAACATTCTAAACTGAACTGGAATATTGGCAATGCTGCAAATTTATAGAAATAAATGGTTCTGTAATAACGACTTCTTGGCAATATTACAACAATATGACTCAGTTGAATAATCTCATGCAGGCACACAAGCAAATGCCAAACAGCATTGTTATAAAAAAACCTTACGGTTGTCTCAGACAAAGTTATTATATAAAACAATAATGTATAATTGTATTATGTATTTTATTAACGATAAACAGCAATATGACCCCTCACCTTAGCTCTTTCTAGCGCCATGTTTACGTTTTGTTTGGTGCAAACTGGCGGAATCTATGCTTTTCCTGGTTTGATTGAACTAGTTAACTCTTTAATCCAATATATCTCAGTCTCTCCCAGGGGAGAAGATAAGAAACACTGCTCGGATGAACTCAGAATAACTATTTTTCGGCGTTATTTCACGCCACTTCGTATATTCATGTCCTCCATTTTCATAAGCAGCATCCGGGCGTTAGTGTTGCTAGGAAAATAACGTTATCGGATTGGCGGAAAATCAAAGCACTCGGACGCTTTGATTCGTCTGTGTCTTTAAAGAGTTTAACAGTATGAGCGGGATTTTATGAAATTTTAATATTTTTTTAACTAATCTAATTTAACACAAATTTTCTGCATTTTCAACACTTTGACTTGGTTCATATTTTAACGTAGTTTAACATGAAAACATTATTTACCTTAAGCAGTCTTATAATATGCTTTTTGACAATTTTTGTAAAACTGAAGATTTTACCGGTTTTTTTTATTTTTGTCTTACATTTTTTCAATTGATTTAATAAATGGATTAAAAATTTATTACATTGATATAAGCATATTGAATGCAATTTCACAAAAAAAATATTTATGGCAAAAGATACAAGAACATCCTAATTTTTAATTCAGATTTGGAACAAATATAGAATAATATAATAGTACATGTACAATATGTAGCCGCAACACTCAGTGATGCTTAATAAATTTATCTGAAATATGTGTATAATTTTGATATTTATTTTGTGTGTTTTGTTCATATTTTTTTTATGGTTATGTGAGTTGTTAAAGTCATGGAATTACATGTAAATTGTGAATATTCATTTACAAGTCAAAGTGAAGTACGAAAGTGAAAACAATGCGATAAGTTTAAATATTCAGCCTGTTCAGAATCTCTTATTTCATGTAGTTCATGCGTTCTGTTTATATTCTGTGCAGCAGTTCTACCAAAACCTTAGGTGCTGCTGGTTTCTGTTTGAGTTAAATTTCTGTATGTCTGCCTCCAGAGGTCTTTGATAAGTACATAAAGTAGCATTTTAAATACATGAATATATAATTTTAAAATTTAATTTGTGGTCAATAAAGTCATTTGGTACATTGATATCATATTTTTCAAATGTTTTGATTTGCCAAGTAGGGATACCAAAGAACTGCGAACGCTAACGCCCGTTTCCCGCCTACATTTTACATCCAAATAATTTCGGAATTTCTGTCAGATATTCAAAAACAAAGTTATCTTTATTAAAAAGTATAATCAAATCCTAATTGATTTATATCAAAATAAAATTTGTAGTAAATTATAAATTTTTTAACAAAACTTTTGCTTACGGGGGGTCTAAAAAAAATTTCATTGAAATCAGTCTAAATATAATTTAGCGACCGATATGTGCATAAAAACCTAATAATCACATGTTTACGTTGGATATTAAAGTAAATATTCATAATTCATATTTGTTAATTATTTTTTGAAACGTTACAAAGCAAACTGCTTTTTTTTTTACTGTATTTTGGTCTGTAGCCATATCCCCCCCCCCCCCCCGTGAAACAACAAACCCTTTGGTATAAATATGCTAAATAACAATATATAAAACCCCTCGAATGGAAATTTTTGTTTCACGAGGGAAAGATGGGTTTTTTTGGATTTTTTTAAAATCCGTTTTCCGTTAGTTTCTATTATGAAATGAGCTATTTTAACCCAAAATACAAAGTTATTCCTCTTTGTTTGACCAAATCATTTATATTTAATGAAAATATACATAAATGTTTACTTTATTATAAAAAAATCAATTTAAAATTAGACAATTATCAAAAAATGACTTTTAGTTAGGCGGCTAGACAATGCTATCATTCGCAGTAAGAAATGAGTTATTGCCCTTTATACAGAGCACTATAAGTTCCATGCGTGTTTGAAAATCTGTTTTTCAAATGTGTATGTACTGAGTATTTACTGATAATTTTAGTTTCAATTGCAGGATTCAGTATTACCAGTTAAATCTATATTTTAATTTTATTTTTTTACAGGTAACAAAGACTGAACTAGTACCAATATCGGAATATATACCATGGAGATGTCATCAGTCAGTCGCTGTTAGTCCCATGCATCTACACATATTTTCTTCACTTCTACATAGCCTATGGCCATGACAACCGCTGTTAAAATCCATCACAGAATCTCAATAAAAAATTTAAAAAAAACAATATATTTTTAAAACTTTTATTTCAATAATTTATCAAAATGAGAGATTCCAAGTATAAAAGAATTCACCCATTTTTTCATTGTTTTCATATGTACAACATTTGATAACAATACCGTAACAAACAGAAGTTCAGTCTGTAAACCATTTAGTCACAGAATAACAACAACAGCTGAACATTCTCCACAGATTTCCTGGACTATCTCTCTCTCTCTCTCTCTCCCAGGAATGCTTGTTTCACTCATTGCACTGCTTGCTCTGCCTAATAGCAGAATATATAATATTATAAAATATAAATACTCTTTCGTCAAAATATAAAACAAGACAATTTCTTTGGACCAATGAATCAATGTTTGAATGAAGGTGAACAAAAGTAATGGTTAGTGGGTTTTTTTGTGGTGAGAAAAATTCTGTATTTCAAATGGTCATTTGATGACAAGATGATGGTGATAAAATCAACAGATTATGAAGTGGTTGAGATCAATATGTGCCCTGACCATGCAAGGCTTGCGTTTACCACATACACTGTGAAACAAATAGCACATTCAATAAATAGCACTCATTAAATTAATTCAGAGACAAGGACTGAAGAACACATCAAAGATGTGTTCATTAAGTTCCAGGGGGGGAAATATTTGGTAAAGTTTGCAAAGATAAAACTACAAATCCAAAATATTGTATCAAAACAATTGGATTGTTAAAAAAAATATGGTATGAACATTAAACATCATAATATCTGCAATTTCATACAGTACAAAATCCCAAATATAAAATTTCAAATCAATAAAATAATACAATTTTATTATTTGTTCACCTATCAAAGTTTTTTAAGAAAAATACTTTTCCCAGTAAAATAATGCCTTTTCGCTGCAAAAAAATCTCCAGTTTAATATATCTTGTTGTCTTTCATTATTGCCAATGGCCATTTAATAGTTCAAATGTTACAGTTTAATATCAACATAATAAATACTGTGAATAAAAAGAAACAGTATCAACACTCAGGAAGTTATCTCCCTTGATACAGAGTCGCTATGCCCTATTTCTGAGCTGGACTGCCAGTTCTCTCACTGTTTTTTTTTAAAACAATGTCAGCCTTGATTGCATTATTCACTTTGGTGAAAGAAATTCAATGTCCTTGACATTTTTCACTCTCCGTGTGGTCCCGTCGATCGATCAATCGATTGATTGATTGCGGAACTACATGCTGATCAAAGGATGCTGACAGCAGATTCGTCACAGAATGACTAGGAAATTGGACGTCAGCCAATGGGATGGCTTGTCTTATCAGGAATGCAGAAGAAGGTCCCTACATCATTGTAACACCATTTCCTATCAAACACTTGCACTTGCTCTGAAAAGAAGAAGAGATTGGCCATTAAATTTATGTTTTCATAACAATAAAAACACTTTTCCACATTTATAACACAGTTATTGCAAATCGATTAAAAGAAGTTGACATTTATATACAGCAAATTAACATCACTTTGTACACTTACTTTAACTGTTTATGTTTTTCTTTCTCAAAGCTTTTTTCTGGAGCCTCACATTCAAATGATGCTAAGGCTAAAGCTATAAATAGAAGAAAATGAATCTCAAATAGTATAGCAACAAATAATTGAAAATATTGAATTTTTTTTTTCAATAGCTGAAAAATCTAATTCATAAATAAGATCATGAAAAAATCATTAACTTACTTGATTCTGAGAAGACAGGTGATGTCAACAGGTAATTGATAACTTTGTCGTTCTTTTGGAATGGACACTAAAGAAAGACCATAAAAAATCAATTAGCATTTAATCTTGCAATGGCAGTTTTATAATGGGTATTGTCAAGTCTCAAAATGGATGACACTTGAAATAAATGAAAATCTTAAACTATCTCTCACATAAATCAGACTATCAGCAGGTGTTACATTTACCTTATTCAAGGAAACATGTACAGGTAATTTGTTTTAAGTTTACATTCCCATGAGATAGTGATCAATTGTTAAACCTTTCATTACAATGTGAACATAACAATGGACATGTGTATATATATCCTCAGGGAACACGTAAGAAAACAACATTATCTAAAAATCTAGCACAGAGATAATCACAAGTGGTGATTAATATTTCAACTACAAGACAAATAAACTGCCAAGGACCATGAAAAAAAAACATCCTAATGCATTGCCATATTGATCTGGACATTATCCACTGATAAAATATGTATGACCTACCTCAGCCTGTTGCCAGGTAATGAAGTCCGAGATCTGTTTTGCCAGCTGCCAGAATTTCTCAAAGTTGATCTCTCCATTAGGAAGCTTATTGGAACAACCCTCATTCAGGAAATACAAGTCTTTAACAAACAGACTAAAAAATGGAATGATGATCTGGAAAGAAAAGAAAAAGTTTATTAAGAGTTGTCTCCCTTGAAACACATTTTTTTTCCCAAAACAACATATAATATTGTCTAATAAACTCCTAAGATCACAATTAAGAAAAACCTCACCTTTTCTTCTTTGCTGCCTGCCTCTGCACCCTCAGACCTCCACATAGCTGCCTTCAGACATGAACGATAGATTCCAAAGTTACTTGTGGGGTCCATTTGGTGCTCCAAGATCTCAAATTTGGCTCTGTTCACTCTCGACCACTGTAAATAACACAGATCCAAACTCCATTATAACAACTGTCACCCACTTGTATCAATTTAATATTTCATTAGATGATTCTCAGTTTCAGCAATATGTCTTAATACTTACCGTTTTCTTTAACCTTGACACCCAGTTCATATTCATCCCGGCAATGATTGCCATTAAGGAGTTAAAGTTGCCCATGTTTATGCACTCTTTTGCCACATCAACAAAATACTCTATGATTCGAACCCTGTTTTTCTTTTTTAAATGCTGTAACACAAAAATAAAATTTTAATACGAAGTATCCTTAAAGTTGTGGTCAACATTATTTCATTGCTTCATTGAATCTTATAAGAGTGTAAAAGTGTATATAGCATAAAAAACTTACTGAGCAAATTTCTGTTGTGACAAAATAACTAAGTCGGTTGAACCAATGTACATAGGCTTCCAAGTTACTGGTTTTCTTCATGTCAATGTATGTGGTCTACAAAAATAACAAGTAAAAATTAGAGATTCCAAATAACAGAGTTTCTGCATGGAATTTCATACAACAGTTTCTGCATGGATCTTTCATAAACCATTCCTGTTAAATCTCAGTCATCTTGATTTTCTGTGTGAGAATATAAGCAGATGAATTACCTCTTTTGTGGTGGCTTCTTTAGAAAAAGCTTGAACAAATTCTTCTGGACCAATGTGACTTAACCGATCCTATGTAAAGGAAAACAAAATAACGTGTTAAAAATCCATTTTAAACCCGAGATTTCAATTAAAGAATTGAGATGAATTTCTCATGAACAAGTGGAGGGTTTATTTATTTAAACTCACCAGCTCTATGTGAGTCAGTTGCTGTGCTAACTCGAGAGGACTTGGACAAACCTCCATTATGTCTGTCTATAAAAAAAATAAAAATAAAAATCATTGATGTATATAAACACAACAAGTGGTAAATTTCAAAAGCTTCTCCTGGTACAATGACTCTACCGGTACATTAAATAGTCGTTAATATCTTTCATTGATAAAAGTTGATAAATTATACCTCGACCACATTAATTCAAAATCTCTGACAGGTACATGCATGAACTTTAAAAAGACCCCTTTTACCTGTGCTTTCACTTGCACTGAACACAAATCTTATCTGATGTTATAATTCATATTTCTTGAACTGTTTAATTGATTGATTTGCAATTTCCGTCACATGCACCTCCAATATCATGGCAACCTGATGTTATTTGGTCAATATTCTTATTTCTTGTGACTCAGTGAGAGTGACTCAGTAATAAAACTTACCGTCGGCACTTCCTGAGTGTTGGATCTTAAAGTTGCTTCGCTATTCCATCTAGCTAACTCTTCCTCATAATTTTGTAGCTCATTCAACTGCAGGAGAGATAGAAATCAATATTAAGGTTTATTTCATCCCAAATGAAATCAAATGATCTGTTTTCATCACATCCGAAGTATAGGAGATGTCCAAAATAATAGCAGCTTTTATTTTCAAATAAACAAATCAATGAATTTTGAAAACTAATGTTAACTTAAAATGGACCCACTCCATATTTTATAGAATTATAATTGCAAGGTAATAAATGGAACAGGAATGTTATTTTTGCAAAATTTCATGAAATCACTAGACCTCATCTGTAAATGAAAGCATATGAAATACAAACCTTTTTCACCAAGGAATGTGTAATATTTGTGACATCGGGCCTAAGTTCAGGGTAAATTGCCAGAATTCGTTGTGTAATCTCTTTCAATTTCTTCATCATTCTCTCATCCCGGAAATCATATGGGAACATGTCTGCCCACTCACTTAGTAGCTGGATTATGTTGGGACCAAATTTACCCAACTTCTCTTTCCTCAATTCATCCTCAGACAGATTCTGCTGCAGGATGCAGACCTAAATGATAAAAAAGTCAAATCTTATCCTGGCCAAATGTCTACAGTTCTCCAACAATAATTTCTACTAATGCTTTAAGCGCTTTCTGCAAATTACTTTTTGGGTGAATGTATCATCACAAAGTTATGAAAGGAAGATGAGAGCAAGAAAAGAAAAAAAATCTCCTGACATATTTATGACTCCTATGGTCAGTTAACCAGAGACATTTAGTCTCATAACTACATGTACTCTTGATCTTAAAGTGACCTAAATGTTTTCTTTAGCTTCCACATTCCTGATGAAAATATAACCGATCAATCATTTCTTAATGGTAAAAAAAAAGATGAAGATATTTACCTGACAAACTTCACTGATCAGGTCATGGGGTCGGATAAACAGACGAGAGCTCAGCAAAAAGGCGAACACATAGGTTTTCTACAAAACAACAACAAAAATTGCAAATGTTTGAATTCTCTGACAGTTTTAATGTTCAATCAACAAGTAACCAGATAAGGTGGAGAATAATCAATATAGAACTGAATTGCAGGTGATATATTACAGGTGTACTTACATCAGGATTGTACTCATCTGTGGGAACTAGGTGTTGTATTAAAGCTTCCATCGATCCTGCCATTAGTATACCATCAGCAAATATCAAGGCCTGAAATCACACACAAAAAATACATTTACGTCACGAATATCAAATCTCAAGGTGGTTATTATCCACAGAAACGAGATACGTGTGTATCAATTGATTCTCTGCAAATGAATTATAAAAACCTACTGCAGAAGTGTTCTGTTGTCAAGACCACACAAAAATAAAATGACATGCTTAACGACTAAATTTGATTTTAATACTCCAGATAATTTTATGTTCTATAAATATATATCACAAGTACATGGTGTAAATAAACACGGATTAGAGTTTCATCCTACGTAAAACTTACAAGTTGATGGTATTTCCCTGAAACTATAATATGACTCATCCAAATAAGGCTTATAATTTACATCTCTATAGAAATTTTTTTAAAAACTTACAGGAAAAGATCCTTTAATACTCTTAAAGAATTTCTTTCTTAGAAATTTGACCACCTTGTATTTTCAAAGTGAATCATCACAATGCAATTCTTACTGTTTTGATTAATTACTTCCATTAGCATTAAGACCGGGCACCTCTAAGTACTTAAGCTCACATTGTGATTACTAATCAAAAATACCGCTAAATAAACATTATATGTATAACTTACTGTAAATCAAAGAACCCCTGATGCTAGAGTGAACTATTAGTTTGAAGAATAATTAACACCTATATGAATATATATCTTTACAGCTGTTCACACCTCTATTTATGATGACAGCAAATTCCATTTATGAGCTTAATACTATTTTTTATTTATTATATCTCTTTCTGGATCTTCATTAAATGTTAACTGTCTTCTTTTGGTGTACAGTAAACTTTACCAGACATTAATTCTACAGAAAATCATAATTTTTATTAATTCTTATTTACCTTAGGTTTTTTTAGTAATATTTGATTCCAAACAATGAACACACATAAGTCCTGTTACTATAACCAAAAACTGACTGTCTAGAAATAATTTTCACCCATCACATTTACAGGTAAAATCACGATAAGATATTTCCAATACACGTCCTATAGCAACGAATGCTTGCTAAACACTAAACACACCTCTGGGTTGCTGCTTGCTTAAATACCACCGCGATCATCTTTGCGCCGCGCAAGACCGCTTTAGAATAGTAGCTCTGCAAGGCCACCGAAAACAGGATATAACTCTACAGCTTCTAACAACTTTGTTTTTGAATTCATTCAAGAAATTTGTCCCAATTAAGATACGGAAACACTTATTGAAATTGGATTAATTTACGATATCCTTACCAATTTCCAAATTGTAGTATTTCCTGAGATAAACTCTTGTGAGGTAAACACACAGATTTCACCAATAAGCAACCTCCGCTTTAACTTCCAAGATATTGAAATGAAGGGTTTTTCCTTTTAAAATATTGACTTTCTTGCGACATGCCCACACAAATCAAAGTTGTTATCAATAAACTGTTCTACCTGGTTTGCCTTATCAATGAACAACTTAACAGGACTTGTTGAAACATTATATCTTTAAGGTACATTTGTTACAATTAATGAAATCAAAGAGTTTGTAATTTATTGATTTCCTGTGCAGTGTGGACAACACCTATTAGTGATCTGATGGCCTCAGGGTGTAAAGAACAGGTACCTGGTAATATCTGGTCTTGATACAACCACAGAAAAATACATGTTATATTGATTACCAACCCTGTGTAACTGCATGTTATGTAATCAATACTAGTTTGTTACTAACTTCAAAGGTTATTTTCCTTCAATAATTAATTATATATTTTGTGTGTACTAAGAAACTTCACATGTTGCTATTAATTAATTGACTATGACATAATGAAATTATCAATTGAAGCATATCATTTACAAAACCCAAAGGAAGCATGAGCAAAACAAATTTATGCTCAAAATTGCAAAATTTCCCTTAATTTTCTAAACCTACTGCTACTCTTCACTTAAATAAATCTCTCTACAATCAAACATGAATTTTTTAACCTGGAATTTTTGAGTCAGAACAAATCTCATCCCCCTTTTTTTCCATGGAAACAGTTTTCTGTGGGTGGATTAGGGGAGTCAAAAGGAGAGGGAGGGGTTCATCATTTGTGGTATCGACCTTTCGCTGAGACCTTATTCACAATGAAAAGCCAGGTAGCATTGGGTACAGGTCTGGTTTCAGTAAATTGGACAATTACTAACATTTTCTGGTTCAATTACTTGACACTAGTAAATTTGATAAGGAGAATGTTAAAAGAAGTAAGGGAGAGCCATGACACTGGTTGTAGGAGTGTTTTGACATATAAACCGAAAAGTCTACAAGTAACAAGTAACATCAAACTGTTGGTACATGGCATCAACAGCATGCATGACTTCCAATCAAGAAGATGAAACTGGAGGATTATTTTCAAGACTAAATATGAATGAACCCTCTTTCATTTCTCAAAATGATACAGCTAGTTCTTATCTATGTAATACAATATAAAAAACTGTGTGGATGAAAAATTCATTATGCTGCATTAATTTCTTTGAAATGAAAAATAAATCTGAATGCATGCGACTGTATCACACAATTAAGACCTCATATTCACTGCCATTAATATCATTTTTCCACTGCCATTAATATCATTTTTCCTGTAACCTCAATATATAGGTAACATTACAGCACATGAACGGCATGTGGTTGCATGCAATAACCAGGTCAATGTTCACAGCTGAGTTACAAAGTGGGTACAGTAATGAGATGGTGTGCTGTGTTTGGGGGGGGGGGGGTTGACAAAATGAGCAGTTTGACTACTGCTTTCAAACTCCTACATGTGTATATGTATTAGTAGTTATTTCAACATGGGCGTACCTGGTCCTTGGAGTAATGGCTACATGTGTTGTTGTTGTTATTCCCAGTCTGACTGTGATCAAGCATCTGAGAGAAGCTGAGCATCTGGGGACTCACGGTTTTCTGTCAACGAAAAAACACCAAAATATTTATAAACCTTCATGAGCATTAAGTCTATCAAATATTTCATTTTATACAAAACAAATTCTGATGTGATTAAAAGTTACATGCATGGTATTCATCTCAACAAATAAACTTGTCAAGTAAAGTGATTCTTTCAATGAGTAGAATGACAAGTACATGTACACTGAAAAAGGCTTAATTCATCGATTTCTCCAGATCAAAAGTCATCAATATTTTAATGATATTTTACCGGAACCAAATAAAACATACTGCTTTTTTTATATTTGCAAAGATCATAGTTTTTGATTAATTTGCTGGAAGTCATTTATTGGGATATATGGCTTAAACCTTTTGGAATTAAAAAGCAGCCTCGCCTGATATACAACAAATCGGTAACACTTGATATCTCCATCTATTACCATATTCATCCATAACATCTCGCATCAAGAAAGCGTTGCTTAAGTTCTTTGAAGAGGTGTTAAAAATACCCTAACTCCGATCAAAAAATAAATACTATTGCGTCAAATGATCTAAATATGGATACCTTTTTGGAGCAGGAATTTAAACAACCAATGAGATATCGCCAACAATTGATCTGACGTTACAACTTATAAATCAATTAATTGGGTTTTAGTAGGAAGTAATGACATCACAGCAAACTATTTCCATCTGATTCCATCATGAAAATACTTCATAGCTTGGATAAATATTTAATTCAAATTACATGTTCTTGCAGTAATCATAATTACATTTTGCACAAATATAGCCATGGAGATTCAATTGATCCCCATGGACTCGTTACATTGTGCCCATATAAGATCATCTGTTTTCTTCATTTCAAGTTCTCTTCTTCCCTTTTATATCAGCGTTACGATGCCAAGAAACGGAATTCCACGCATTATTTATTCATCTTTACTACTTTAGACAATCAAACTGTGGACTGCTACGAAAATTTCCATCTCTTCATGTCCTTTTTTAGATGTGACTAACAAAATACTTGATCTCTGATCAGTCTTGTGATAAAATTAGGATGTGTTTTTGTTAAACACTAATTGTCATAACACAAACCAATCAAAATGCTTCTTCAATGGAAAACAATAATGTTACAGCTCTTTGCATCTTCAACACTAAAATAGGTTTACAAGTGAAAGCATTCCAGCTTGCCCAATAGAATTGATCCAGAGTTCCCCTTCTCTCTATCTATGGAAATTATATGAAATCTGATATGTAGCAAGAGAAATAAGAGTCTTTATTACATCTGTACTTCAAAGGTTCCAGTAAATGCTTGACAAAATCCAATTACAGCCCAGTCATTGATTGGTAAATAGGCCAAAATGGACAGGGATGAAGATAGGATACTACAATGTCTTCCCAGAGGTCCATACATTAAGAGTATGACCTTGTGTATACATGATTTATATAAGCCTCTAATGCTATCAGGGACTGGGGGTGAAATGTTGTCTTTGCTTACGATCTGGCATATCTATATTCATATAATCCTAGCCATTTCTAACTTTTATGGTTTTCATACCTATTCTAGACCATGGAGTCCCAAGATAGCCATTAATTAACACTAGAAAAGTCCACATAAAAGTTTTAACCTAGCTACTGAAATCACACCACCCCAGAAATGAAATTTGGCTTCAGACAGTTGCCATGGTCTGAATTAAACCAAAAGGAAATGCCGACAAACAACTCCCATTCCAAAGATAGCCAGCATCACAATGAATGTTCAGACATTGCGTTTCCTACAGGAAACAGAACCTGTTCCTCGCGTACCAATCTCCATCCTCCTCTGAAGTGGACCTCTTCAGACTGCCATTCATGTTTTACAATATGGGATTGTAGTAAACACAAGTGTGTGGTTCCTTTATATGCAAAAACCTGACCGCATAACCTTCAGATGCAGAATTGTTCATTCATTCATTAACAGTTTCCATTCTAGGTAATATTCAATTAAACTTTTATGCAAAACTTAATGTACATTGTCCACATAACTCAGCTTCTTCCAGTGCAAATTTAAGTTTTAATGATATAAATCATTTTGATTCAAACTGCAAGTCTGGAATGAAAAAGCTTACTGACCCCACATCACATTAAATACCATTGATAAAACATTGAATTTAAGGCATATGCATTAACTAAGGACCATTTTTTTTCCTCTCCCAAAAGAAACATACAGAAAGAAATCACTACCTTTTGAGAGGCACTGTGGAGTTGGACCATGGTGATTGTCACTGACACACAACACTAAACAGACACCAGTGTGACCAGGCTCAGATTCTTTTATCCCCAACTTTTCATTGCCTGAATCCCCATAAAGGCCCAAATAAAAGTGCATTATCAGCAGCAGATGAAGCAGAGCAGAAAAGACTGATTAGCCATAAACACTAAGTGTTGGGCACTGTTGGCACTGTCTGGTCTCCCCAGCACTTGTCTGGTCTCCGTGACCTGAGGGCCATTGTCACCTTCCGAGACTCTCTATCTGGAGGAGTTGCACCAAGCCTTATCTTCCCCCTTGTGCAATTTGTCTGGTGAATGTCATTTGTTTTGTGCTGAGGTTTAGTGCAAGAACATAGCTTGACACTAATTTGGTTCAGTCAGACCTAATACTATCTATTCTAGCTGTCACTGCCGAGTAATTTACGACCTTCACCTTTGTGTGCTGATTTGTTACTTAATTTGTTAATAAGTCTATTTCAAGTGAGCAATAAATCAGAAGGAAACACAGATTATCTCTGGTTTACAAGAGAATTAGGACAGATATAAATGAATCAAGATACTATCTGATTGTCTTTCATGATTCTTAAAATAGTATCTTTATCTCCAGCATCCCTCTATGCATATGGCCAAACACAGTTATCAAAGGTTATAAAAAGTTTAGTTTAATCGCATCAAAGTTCAGAAAGATGCTACTTCCTGGCATGTAATCAAGACAACACCTGACCTTGACTTATATCCATTATATTCCAGGATCTTCAAAGATTACATGATATTTATAAAGTCTAATCTTATGTTGTGGAATTTTTTTTTTTACATGTTTTTAACCCACATAAATTTTGTTCTCCTAATTTAACACACTCCAATTGCTGTACTATAAATGTAATTAAACATCTATGTGGCCATTACAGAGTGCAAATGCACTTTTCATTCTTATAAATTTATTTATCCAAACTTCTAAATGATACACTAACAGATGCACTAAAAAATGGCTTCTACGCAGAACAATTGAAATAAATCAAAGAATTACGTAGCAGAAAATAGTAACACACCAGTTGGCAATTGTATCTTTACCTTTTAAATCCAATAGATAAATCCATTTCTCCCATCATGTTACATCTTATTTCAAGGCACATCTAACGTGTTTGTGTTCAAGTCTGGCAACTTCTCAACAAGTTTCACATAAATTCACAACCAAATTGCATGTCCAACACTGATGTTAGATTTATACACACTGAGAAGAACTTCACCCATATCTTAATATTATTGTTCAACAATCTATAGAATTTAGCAGGGTCCGGCTCCTATTCATGCAGAATATACTGCCAGTCTAGATATAATCTCATCAACAAAACATTGCTACGTCAATGAAGAAATTCTTCTATCACCGATAATTCCCAGGAATGAATAGAATCCTTTGTTTTTGCTTTATAGAAATGCTTCTCTAATTAAAAGTGAGGAGAATATTAAGCTAATGAAGCTGTAATTTAGATAAGAAAGAAATCTTTGTATAAGAACCATCAAAAACATCTCGAGTCTATTTTCATCTAATCGATTTTCCAAAAATAAAGTAGCATACACATTTGCTTCAGCCAAAGTTCCGTACACAAAAGTCCTTTAAAAGTATGCCGAACATTTCCAAGTCAGTTCAGATATCAGTGTGAATACATGTATACATGTATATTAAAAGCTTGAGCCTAATCAGAAGTGGTGGCAAAGATCGTCTTTAAATTAAGTCATGTTACCGGTTATGAACAATTGTAAAGGAAAGAAGCTGAGCATAGTTTGAGCCTTGATCTCGAATGACCTATTCACTTTATATATTTCCTGTGCTGTGTTATACTGAAGTTTGGACACCCACATCATTAGCTTAATCCTGATCCTGTCAAGGATGTGCATGCATGTTCTTGCTAGTATTTCAGTAAAAGCTGATTTTCCCAAGTTATGGCTTCATATTTTACTCAGCAACAAAACAACCAATACCATTACCTTGTTAAGTCCACCAATAAACGAAAATTTTTTGAGACCACATGAAAAATAGCAGTTAGAGTTGGTAATTACTTCTACGGAATGGAATGGCCTTTAATGGCTAGTATCTAAGTAATTACAACAGTTATACTGGTTCTTTCATTAGCCGATAACCAATAAGGTCCACACAAAGACATGAAAGGTTACAAAATCTAGCCCTATAACTGAACACCTATTCTATTTGGAATCCCAATAATGGTGAGAAATTTGACAAATCCATTACCAGGAAAAGAAATGACATTCATACCGAGTTACTCATCTGATATCACACAAAAAAAACATTGGACAGTAAAAACTCCAATTTAATTTGCTATTTACTGCGGATGTCCTGTTCATATATCCCCATCTACATTCAAAACATCTTTAAAAATCTTTTATTTTTCCTAGATTGTATTTTAAATTTCCTATTCTAATTTAAAACTGGGTAATTCACAGCCAAGAGAAATTTTTCTGGTAATTTTTTAAATCTTTAATGGAAATTAAATAAATATTTCCCTAAAAAAAACTTGTTTTGAAGAATTATTTACAGGGACGCAGATGTAGAATTATATCCGATCGCGAAGATTAACTTCCCGCTGCATCATTTATTACCTGCCGTACAAAACAATTTCCTCAACTCTTGAAGCACTTGGTATTCTGCACGTTCTCGAAGTTAAAAGAATTAAACCTGCTACTGATGGCATTTCAAACACTCTTCATCTAAAAAAAAAATCTGTGTAATTACGCAGATCTCTTTCCTATTCTAGATCTCTCTGGCTAAATGGATCATTGCAACACTCCCTATTGTCAGGAAGCTGGGAGTTTATGCTATGGTCACTTCATCATGCACTGCTATATTTACAGTAGTCCTGTCAGACACACTTTGGAAATTGTAGCTTCACATAAACAAACAGATCATCATGTCAAACAAGCCCAAATGAATCCCAGAAATTATGATCCAGAAGTCTGAATATGAACTCGAGATATATGCAATACTTCACACTCCACCACAAGACATCCCCTATTTAACACTTTACATTTATTTACAGATAAAACAGTTTGACGTATTAATATGTATATACTGAGTACCTTAATTAATAAGAATCCAATAAATAGTAATGAGAATTTAGCCTTTTGAAATACTTGAAACTAATCAGTATCTAAAATACCTTATTTATCATTTAATCTACCATACATTAAAACTGAACAAATTTTTTGGACAAACTATTGGAGTAGAATTACTGGCATGTAGCTAGTTACACAGAAGAATCTCATTAATTTGGCTTTACCTCGTAAAGTTGTAAAACAAATCACCCAAAGTATAAATAATGATTATATAGGCAGATAAAGTGCAGAAAATAAGTTTGGGAGCATGCCTACACACCAATCGCAGGACCATTCAATGTTTGATGCCAACAAAGTAACAGCTGATACCAGTGAAGTTTTACAGATAAAATGTCACTTCAACTGAAAATGTTCCAACTTTTCCTTGTACCATGGCCAGCAGCAATGCAACAGAGAGAAGCAAGCATATAATTCCTCAGATTGATGGTGAAGATGATCTTAATAAGAGTATCATGAGACTTTGGTGTAATACCTGGGCGTTTGCAGGAAGGAAGATAAAACATTGCAGAATGATGAAATTGAGAGTTCATGAATGCCAAAAAAATCTGTGTTAATGCTGTAACATAACAAATGCAGCAGATAATATGGGACAAATTATCACTTCTGCTCTACCTCCTGACCTTCAAATTCACAAAATCTATTTCTAAAGAGCTAAAAAAATATCCCCAAAATTATTTCTATTATGCCAAAATGCCTCTGTTTTGTGATTACACTATTCCTATAATGCAAGCCAGGAAAAACTTAAAACATGTGATAACATTTTCAGAGCAAGTACAGTAAACATCATACATACCAAATAATTATCAGTAACATAATGAAAATGCATTGTAATCATGTTAGAAAATGAAGCTAACATACTCCCGTTCTCTTGCACACCCAAATCTAAATAATTTATAGTGGATCTTCAGAAGTATGCAATAATTGAGCTTCGCAGGGTCAGCCCACCCTTAGAACTAGGGCTTGAAAACATGAGAAAAAAGATCCTACTGAAAAGTCAAAGTATTGGCTCTTCACACAGAAGATAAGGGAACCACATTCTCACAAGACCTTCTCCTGGTGAGTGGAGGAGCAAGTGCCCCCTTAGCAGTTCTACAAACATGTAGTATGACTGATACTTATTTCACTCCAGGGAGTAATGTGGGTGGCATTGTTATGTTCTGGGATTCAGCACATAAATCTGATGGGTGGCTATTTACAGAGGCTGCAAGGAATATAACTGATTAACTATGTATTAATTGCAAACACTTATATATGGATTGGCAATTCTATACTAGGTACATAAACATCATAACAATCAGTTCAACCTACGCAAAAGAATCAGAGGAATATATACTGCCATTCCAATGTCATTTATCGAGGCAGTTCCATTGATTTACTCATTTGGATATTGCTAACATATCTACCCTAGTTAAATAATGCATAATGTTTAAGATACTATCACACATTTTTTTAAATGACTTACTGATTTAAGGTGGTATGGAACTTCTGTCGATATTAATGTGGATTAAGTACATTATAATTAGAATACTTTTACTGATATAGAATTTTCAAATTTTACTTATATTTAACCAAAAAAAGGCTTTTGAAAAAATTTGAAGAGGTAATAAATGTAAAACCCCCAGCGGGATTCATAATTAAACTCATGACTTACAGATTTGTAGTACACCCTCTAACCCGCTGCGCTACGCTGTAATGGACAATATTAGGAAAGAAACTACTTATATAATTACACTTCATTTTATTGTTTATTTCGATAAACAATATGTCACAACATGGAGGTGTCTTATATCACCTTAATGATTAATAGCATAGAGTTTTAATTTAGCTAAGATGTTTTTTGAAAAGAAAGTTACAAAACTGAAAGTGAAAATGACGTCCTATTTCACATGATCATCACATGAAAATTAACATTTTGGTTTCTCCCATATACAGAATTTTTGGTAATTTTAAGATGCTTTAAGTGTTTTTAGTTCTTAAGATCATGAATACAATCATTTAAAAGGTGGACAACTCACAGGAAAAAGGGCTAAAAAGAACATCTCATTGCATAATAACCTCTCTATGCACAACTGCTATTCTGAAGTGGTTGTATATTGGCCAATTAAGAGGTACTCCTACGTTATAATGAGAGATCTACTTCACCTTGACCTTCAAGCTATTAATATCTACCAAATCATAATCATGTAAATCCCACATGCTGCATTTCTCATTCCAGGCATTTGAGAATTCAAAGTTATTTTTCCATAAATGGAAAAAATTCCCCAAACGAAAAATTTTCACTTTGCATGTCCCATTTACTAAATGCTTGAGTAATCTTTTTTTTAGACTAAAAAAATCTCCCTTTTGCCCTGCAGGGTAGTTCATGTGGCAAAAGAAAAGTAACGCTTAATCTATTTTTCTTAAAATATGACATTATCAAATATGACTACTAAAGACTTTGCTTTTAAAGATTATGGGGAAACCTGTGTAAAACTAGGCCATCTTCGAAATGAAACTGCTTAGCAAGGCTTCTTCTCGGATCTTTGACAGTAATGACATAGGCAGGCAAAAGACACAAAATTACAGAGGAGGCCAATAGTTTGAATCAGATTACATTTTTTCAATCAAAATGTAAAAAAAGACCATCTAAAAACATTGCTCATTCAGACACAAAAGAAGTTGTAGAGAAAAACAGCAGGATACAGGTACCAATTCATTTATGAACGTCTGACTCAAAAGACAGATTAAAAACATCACAGAGAGTGATCTAAGATGTTACGCATTTTAATCTACTCTTCACCCAGATGAGAGATTACTTCCCTTTATTTCCAAGTGATTAAAGACTAACAGGTATCTCCCTTTGTAAGGAGCACATAACTCTGCCAAAGGTAGGTGTAATGTATCATTTAATATCTTTTCAGTTTAAGTCTTCAAAAAATAATATGGTTTTATGAATTAATATTGAAATATTTGTGTTTTGTGAAAGAAAATCTTGACCATGAAAATCGATGGTAAAAAAATGATATTTGCAAATGGTGAATTAAAAAATCCACTTGACTAAAATTCCACTAACATATGCATTATGCACTTAGTCTTACATGTTTTGAATATCTTTAAAACAACTGCCTATTTGATCCTGGGTATTGATTGCCACCCGACACCACAGATCGGCTATGCATAAAAATTCATGAGATGTAACAATATGCAGAGAATTGCTAGATTCTTTAAGACACAGAACTCAGAAATCCCCCAAAACATCACAACGCGGCTATGTTAAGGCTGCCCGAATTGATGTGTAGAAAGTCACTTGTCTGAACTTCATACGATATGACGTCATAATTAACTTTGACGTCACGATCTGCATTCCTTTCGATAGTTCTCAGGGAATGTATCGTAACGAAATAAGTGAATTTTACTGAATATTATAAAACCGCGTGATTCCTTTACATAGAAGCTGTTTTAAATACTAGTAATACTAAATTTAATTTTATCATTACTTAGTATAAAAAAATCGGCAGTTTTAAAGCCTCGTATTAGGTAAATGACTATTTATAAACTAATGGTTTGGAGACTCGCCCTGCTAAGTGTAAACTAATGAATGGATATATTTTTATGCAGGTAAAAACAGCCTGGCACAAGTGAAAGATCAATACCATCTTTGTATTTTTTGCGTGAAACTGGTAGAGAAAATAAGTACTAATGTGAATCATGCTGGGGGAAACCTACGAATTTACCCAATGTTGTGTAATTTGAGCTTAAAAAGTAAAAATGTGCCTAATTTCGATGATGGGGCGAAATGTTTTGACAAAATTTCAAATAAACGAAATATTTATATGAACCCCCAGCAAGAACTGCAAAATACATTACTTATCGAAGGATTTTTAATAAAAATATATTTGATTTAATGTCATTTATCACTTGCGCCAATGCGATTTATATAGATCATACGTTGTGTTAGGATACACACGTCACGTGCTTAAGAACAACATATGACGTCACAAAAATGCATCAAATATATTGTTGGATATCGCTGTTTATTAATGTAACAAAGATTTAAAGAAAATCGCCCGTTTAAAGTGTTTATTTGATAATTAAAACAGTATCGTTTTCCGATATAAATTTAGCTTCGGACAGCCTTAACATAGCTGCGAATGAATAATGCATTGAAAAAAATCCCATTAGGTAGCTGGCACTGGTACAGAATACGTATTGAAATCATGTTTCATTTAAATTCAATTTGATAGGGCATTGACTGCGAGGAGTCAACAACTGCTGAATCTAAACAAGTCCATTGAAGTTAGAATGAACATAATTAAGGAACTATCATTCTGGCTCCTGTAGGATAACCATCTTCTCCTTGGCACAAAAACAAACACTGGAGAGACAAGGTCAGGGTCACTTTTGTGAGCCTTGTGCCAAATTGCATGTGCATGCATCTATCACTATTTTGGCATATTTATATACAGGAAGCTCTTAGCAGCTGATACTCTTCATTTTATTTACTGCCAAACCTGTGGAGATTGTTTTGAATTTCTTTATTTTTTAGTACTGGTTAAAGAAGTCACGTAAATAAGTTGATCATATTACTCTTGTAATGAGTGCAATGACTTACGAAAATATAGAAATAGCCTTGACTCTGTTGACAGTCATTAGAACAATCAGAAAGAAATGCAAGAAGTACCCCAGGAAACCTTCAAAATAGAAACTACACTAACAGTTTACACATCTGGAAAAAATATATTTGCAACCTCTTCTCAAAAAACAAGACAAACATTTCCTGACTATGTTCTGAAAGACTGAGTACATGGTATATCCCTTTCAAACATATTCCAAACCCTATGCTCTAAAAATCTTGGCTCAGTATAAGTCAACAAAAGCTAGAGGTTAAAGCATCAAACTTTCGGTACACCTTCTGGCTTTTGTATCACAAACTCTGCTGCATTTCTCTGTGCACTGCCAAGCTCCCCTTGCAGTCTGTGTAGATCGAGTTTCAGGAATAGAGAAAAAAAGAAACCTCCTGCCCCAGTTCCAATTCCAATAGTACCCACTGCTTAGAAAAATGGCTGAAAAGTGAACAAGTTCATTTCCATGGATAAAAGAGACGTGATGTATTAACTATAATTCTATGCCATTAATTCAGTAAATGCTGTAATGCACCTAAGTGCATGATCAGGAATATACTTTGTAGGATTTTGGAACATGCAGTGAATTAAGGATATACTGCTAAGATTTACTACACTACAAAGCATATTATTACCCCCTCCTGTATCCAATTTGTTAAAATTTGCTTTATTCTTCTCTGATTTTGTCTGGAATCCAGGACAACAATAAGTACTTGAATATTACTTAGTACTAGTTATTATAGTTTTAGAATGATATTGAAAACAATGACCTAATAAATTCAAAAATTGTGTGATAAAAAAATTGGATTACGTTTCCAATCATTCTTTAAGATATCTTTTGTTCCCATTTCTTTTTTGGTTCCATTTGGGGTTTTTTGACATTCTTTCTACAACATGGAGGCCATTTATTTTTGACATCAAGGTTTGATAGTTGAATACAGATCACTTCCACAGTTCACCAGAGTCAAAACACCTTCATCAAACTAAAGATTTTTTAACTTTAATTATCGCAACCGGAAAAGCAGAGATATTTTTCAACTGACTCTAATCTCTCCAAACTCCCCACATGCCCCTCCCCTGTTGCTTGATAGCCCCCAGTTTTTATAAACCATATCATCTGCAATTTCTGGTTTTTATGACATATAATCATTATCTGCTGTACATCACACAGTGTTCTCAATGCAGACTTTAAAAAAATTGACATATCTTTTTAACAAACTGCTAGCTTTGCTGGGTTTGAAACTAAGAACAATAGGAGGATTTTTTATGGCACCATTTCAAACATTTATCAAAGTCTCATTGAAGAGCACCTTGGAATGTTTTTTGTAACCAATGCTACTTCTGGTAATTACAAATAATTGTTACAATACTACAAGTTCATCTCTCTGGTAAATCTTGAAAAGGTTCTTTCTCCGAGATTGGGACCCCCATTGTCCGTGTTCGACCAAAAGTCATGTAAATTATCATTTGTTTGTCATCATAACAATATGATTTTTTTAAAGTTATTGAACTATTCATGCAGGGCTTGTATTTTATCCTAAACATTTTGACATAATATACCCTCTAAGAAAAGGAGGAATTTCTGCTTAATCTTAAACCCTAAATAGCCTGAAATGTGTAACACACACTTTAAACTCAGGGGAACTAAACATGTATTCTCATTAGACAAAAGTTTTGCCAAAATTGTCATTTCCATGCTTAATAGCCTCCTGTTTTCTTTGGTGCCAAGTGGATGAAAATAAGACTTCCATTGTTCATTTTGACTTGACACACAGCAATTAAAAAAGGGCTGTCCCCTTACATAAGGGATCTTAAGCTTTCTAACCTCTAACTGATGCAGTCTTGAGACAATGCATGTAGACTACAATGTATGACAAGGATGTCAGTGCTCCTTACACTGGTGCATCTTGGTTTAAAGTGTATCTGCCACTTAATTAATGACATTTATCAATGTTATGAGACCACAGCCAGAAAGTTCACCATCCTTCAGTGCTGCATACCCTGAAGTCCAATGAACTTGAGGTTCCATGTAAACAATATTTTTATAATAACCTTTTTATAATGCAAACTGAAACTGCTTATCCACAATGGCATATGTCATTTCTGGCTCTCAAAATCTCAATTAAAGACAAATGGTCTGTCATGTCCCTTAATTTATCATTTATAACTACCGGTAGTAAAACACAGTTACAAATAGACTGTTTGACAAACAATCTTCTAGTTCTCCACACAACTGTGAGAATTCCTGTTTTTGTGACTCTGATATTTATGATTTTTGTTTCAATTTGTTTAATCTACATATATTTATACTTCACTAGGAAACTTCCATATGTTAAAGAAAGAAATAAGCAATTAATACACAGACTTAAACACACAAAAACAACATCACTTACCAGCCGCCTGTCCTTTGGGGTCTTGTCTTTAGTAATGGTTCCAAAGATGGATGGCTGAAAAACAAGGGAGAAAAAAATTTACAACATAAACCAACTGTCACTGCTAACATCACACACTAATCACATAAGCAAGTCCCCTATCAGCCGCAAAATTGATCCGCTCAGCGATCTAAGAAAACCTATATCTTTCCATGTTTGCCGCTAATTTACCTGAAAATTGGTTTCGTATTATAGTTAAATGTGTAAACTTTAGAGTGCCCCGAAAGCATGCGGAGTGGGATTTTTTTTTTTTTTACTGTATTTACACACACCTATCTGATTATCCAGATAAGATTTGTTACAGTAGAGAAAGAAGATATGTGACAGACCACAAATGGATCTCTCCATTTAGTGGAATACCACAAGTTCAAAATACCATGAATTCCCTAGATCAATGATTAAAAAAACTTCTGTATAAACATCGTTACATTGGTTTATAGTAAATTTCTTCCTTTTTTCTCATTTTTGCTTTTTTGTTGGTCTGGTTGGGTTTTGTTGTTGTCAATAATTCAATTTTCTTAGTCACACCATATGGTTTACCTGTAGAATATCATATGATACAAGGACATGGATGTACAGGTAAGTATGTGTTTTAAATGGATAAAAGAAAAATCCCACATTATGCTGATCTAATATAGCATCCTGGTCATATAAAAATAGACCAATCTAAACAGACGGTGTTTTCCTAAAATTTCCTCTGCCATGTCAAGTGTGGGAGTTTCAAAAATATACAATAAAAATATTTAATCTAATCAGTTTAATATAAGCCTCGTAATGAGTAAGAAATGTCATGATTAATCATTACATGTACCAGTAATCTTTGATAAATTAATCTAAATATACAGTATAATTGCGGAAGATTCCGTCTGACTTTTCCTAAACTAAATTGGTAGCATATTAAAGGGACTTGGACACGATTTGAGCTCAATTTTTTACAAAATTTATTTTTTCATTTTTAATATCTAGAATGGTCCATATGGATGTTTTTAATGCTTTGTCAAAATTTGAAAGTCAAATATCGAGTTACAAGCGAGTTACAGAGGTTAAAATTCTTTGTTTTGTAAACAAAGCCGAGTCCTGTTATTGTTTACATATGTCTTGTAATGGTAAAAGTTTCAATGTAATGTTGCTTTTTGTTGTTGATAAAATTATTTATGAACACATTCAATGAGTTTATCTTGTTTCCCCATGTGATTTTGTCAAAGAAATGGTAATTTTTTTACTTTACATTATTTGTAAACAAATATAAGACTCGAGCTTTGTTTACATAACAACGACTTCTTTCCTCTGTATCTCGCTTGTAACATGACTTCTAACATTCAAATTTTGGAAAATCATTCAAAATACACAAGTAAACTATTTTATACATAAAAAACAAAAATAAAATTTTCATCTGAAATCGTGTCTAGGTCCCTTTAAATGATTACTGTGTAAAAATTTTCAGTTCAAACATGATACACGTATTATATGATATTCATTTATTTGGATTTTGTGTTATTAATAGTATTTTTTCATGTCAAAACAGGTCCTTTCTGATAATACTACATGTATATTCGGTATATAACACTGAGTGCAGTCCTAGGTCACCAACATACGAGATGAAACTTGATCTAGATAACATGTGACAAAAGGTCATTTGGACTGACAGAAACACATATAAAATGTCCTCTCTTCCCTAATACAGCAAAAAATCAAGGAATTCTCCAGACAGCTGACAATTAATTTCCAACAAATGCATTCCATTTATCACCTTCCAACAAACAAACGACTCTAGAGGGAACTTTCGGTTATCAGCATCATCAGCCAAAGGATCATGTTCAATTGAAGTTACACCAAAACTGAAGCTGCTCTAAAGATCTACAAATGAGATCTCTTGGCTACAAGCTTAACAAGAGCCATACTAGTATACTTCACATTTCTTTTTTTTTTTCAGCTGAATGATTCTTCACACTTACCTATAAACAGTACTGAAACAATCAGTTATAAGTCTGTTCTGTGTCCAAACTTCTGAGATAACATTTATCTTTTGACTTATCTGATTATACCTATACTAAAGTACTAATGTTTTGGACACCTGGAGATATCTATACAAATCCTGATTAAAGACAGATTGTGCTGTTGGTTATCATGAATGTGAAAAAAACCTTCCTATCACTACAAATCTCTGATAGCATTCAGAGCTAAAAAGTACAAGGCTATCATTAATCAATAACACCTGGGTCAGGAAAAATAGATTGACAAGGTCAAATAGCATCAATTTTTTTTCATTCCACATTATGCAGTATCTGAGTGGGATAGATGGTGGGTTACACTCTGCCAGAAATATGATTAATACAAGGCTGTTACATGCCATCTGTTGCACATCCAGGAAACTGGAATATTGTTCAACAATTGTGAATTCTTTATACTCCAGAAATATACTGTTGGACACTAATAGACACTGCCCCAAGATCTCCCTCCATAAATAAACCCCCATCCCAATACAATCAGTCATCGGGCTTGAGTGACCCTTCCTTCCATTCAATGAGTTCCATGTGCTCTGTAGTAGCCTTGTCTACTCAAATAAAAACCCAAATCATGTTACAGTGCTTTCCTACTATGAAACTTTTCATAAAAATACTTCAAATCTTTTCATAAATTATCCGACAACTGAAAATGTAAGATGACTATCATCTGCAGTAAAAGCAAGACCATTTCTAATGAGTTATCAAAATGAAATGTTTTCCTAAAGTACATGTACACAGAGTCATAAAAACATAACAATAACTTTCAACATACCCTCAAGGAAAACCAATCATCTTCCTCATTACTTCGTAACTTCATTAAAATTTTTTTACCAAATTTTGTTTTCAAAAGATTTCCAAATAGACTGGTCCTGCACAGAGGTAAGATAGGATGCCTTTGAATACAAGATTGTTCCATTGCTTGCAGGCGGGGAGGAACAAGATGGAATTATTAATGGTTTCCCTAGTGAGTGGATACTGATCTGCCTCAGCAGCACTCTACAATGATTCATGTTTGACCAGCATTGCATCACAGTCAGAGACAGCATTACTCAACAAGTGATGAGCAACAAATTCTACCATGCCAGTTGACTCATGATTATTGGAAAAGAATTAAACTAAAAAAAAATATTGCTCTTTGGAGTAAACTACAAACAACGCATCATCCGGATTATTTCGTAACATGCATCAATTAACCAGTAATCAAGAGCAACTTATAATCGAGAGTCAAAGTGACCTCAACAGTTTATACAGCACCCTTAGGAAAGTGCTTTTGTTGTCATTGTTTCCCATGAATGAAGGGTTTTCCTTGTAAAGGAGAATAAAAAAGAAAGTAAAGGAAGCACTTGAAACTTCAAAGAAGTGATGTTTCCTACGCCCATTTTTGTGAAAGCTCTTTCTCTAGACGCCACATGTTTTTATTGAGAAATCCATGTTTTTTGATGGCATCAAGTAGATCGCAATATTTTTTAAAACCACAATGTATATATAGTCTGTTGGGTTGACAAAGAATTCATTTTGTAGTATAAAGTGAAACATTTTATAACACAGGCACAATATCAGTCTCTTCTGTTTTTATCCCTCCCTAAAGAAAATTACTGGTTAACTTCAGCAAAAACACCCCTTAAGCATTATTACTGGAAAGAGCAAGTCTACATCAAAGAATGTATATACTGGTATGCAGGTTGACTTTTGGTACAGCTTTGTATTTGAAAAGAACTCAGAATTGAAGCTTAAAATGTCAATTTTTCGGCAACAGTTATCATTTAATTTAGAAAGCATAAATTGCAGAACATGAACTTGCATAATAAACCAGATTGAAGGACATGTTGTTTTCAAGACAATTCTTTAAACAATAATTGATTTTACCTCTTAGCTAGGTCACCAGAAAGCAGGCTAATTAAATATTTAACAAGCTAACCATTGAAGTAATGTACTTCAGAGGAAGTAAATTGAAATAAGAATTTTGTTTAGTTCTGCAAGACCTATATGCCAAATGCATGAATGCTCAGTTAGCAAAGTACAGAATGATCAAAATTCAACTAAATCAAATTATCTAAATATATCACAAGAAAAACGAATACATTCATAATCAACTTGTACCGGTATTCATATAATATTAGTCGACTGATCCTGAGTGCAGTTCATCATACAAAAAATACAGAAACAGCTATTAATCGATTGGATAATTTTCTTTCTCTTTAGCAGTGCATTAGACCGATTTTAGTAATATGGTATCGTGCTTTAAGAAATTATATAAATTTGTTGTAATTGCCCTGTCTGGGTGCTGTCACTTACCCGAGGCTTTGCCGTCTGCTTCAGTCCTATCGCTGGCTGACTGCGAGAAGACTGCAAAAAAAAAAAATGGATACAGATATATGTCATATACCTACTAAATGTTATTCCCCTGTCATAAAGAGTTCAGACACTATATTATAACCAGAAGATTTATAAACTGCAGCCAGAGAGAGATACAGTTACATGCTAAACAGTATTGAAAATCAATACCTAATGGTTTTATCTCAAAATGAAAAACAAACACAGCCTTTTGTCAAATAATTTAAGCCAGGTGCAATGCATTTTGCAGTCAATTTATAAAATCAATTAGACAATCTTAGCACATTAGCTATGAAAGCTTGGCATTAAGAATTTCCTCACCTGTCTAAAACAAGAACAAATCAAGAAAAAGGCCTCACTCCAAATGCAACACATTGTTCCCAATTACATTAAATTCTTTCATTTGAAATGAATGCAACGAGATAAACGTTTTGTTGAAGAGAAACATGATGCACAATTTATATTGCAGATGCATAATCAATACTGTTTTGCAATAGTGCATAACAGGGAACACAACCCTAGCCCAAGGCTTTTCCTGTTCAAAAAAATGATTTTATTCCAGAATATTAATAAAACACTGTCCACAAATTTTATCTTCATTTTGCACTGATTTATGAAGATTCAACAAATATACAAATACGTACTGATTGTAAGCAAATGTAACCCCAGAAAACTGAGTTTTTCAACTAAAGCATACATTTTCAATCCCTTTGCATTAACTGAACTCTGTATTTTTATTTCAGATAGAGAGAAAACCATTGTTTAAATTTCTTACCTTGTTTTACAACAAATGAAAAATTCCCAGATAATACAAATTCTAGATCTACCATTGAGCCAAAGCAAAGAAATGATTCCACCAAAAAACCCAAGAAGCACATGAAGTTTTATCGAGTGTAGCACTCATCACAGTATAGGTGACAGTTATGGCTGCACCGAATGAAGGGAACTGACAGCTCAAATTGCACAGGTCATTGGCTCAGAGCAGGGGGACTGCATAAAAGTGTCACAGCTCTCTTTGGATCACTTGTATTCTCCCTGGCTGTGCTGTGTACTAATGCACACCTGATTTGTGTACCACTGCACACCTGATTTGTAGATTTTAGCACAAGTATGTCACATTGAAATGGTGAAAATTCATATAATTCTATTCATTACTGACTCACAGGTATGAATATATTTCCCAACTGTTCTGTAATTAAAGTCATAAAAAATTCTTGTCCTTTGTCTTCCGTGACACTGGCTTCGACAGAAGAAGTAAATGAATTCCCACTGAATGACTTCAAGCTATAAACACTTACGACAAGTAAACAAAACTTTTTTTCCAATCCAGTACTCAGGGATACTAATTGAAACACTTTGCATCTGTTCTCTATCAAATACAAATATTATTTCTACTGTGGACTATTTGTCTAGCAGTACAGACAAACAGAAATAATGTTGATATTTGTTGCCAGTCGTAATGAAATTGGATGTAACTAAAACGTTTTCTGCCTCATTAAAAGATCTAAATATGCCTGGCAGCAGATATCCCAGTTGTCTTTTCAGACTACAAATCAATATGCATTAGATTTTTAAACTGTATCAATTTCCAAATATTCATGTCCACATTTAAGAAATATTTATGTAAATGATAACGCTAAGCTCAGAGGGCAACAACGGGCATTTACCTGTGTTTGTCCGTAAATTTCTCACGTTATTTGTTATAATTCCCTCGCTAATATTTGAATTCTTGGGGGCGATAAGATTGGAATCTGAGTTTTTCACTAAAATTGCGGAATAAATTATACAGGTGACCTTTCAAACAAATTTTCATTTTTTTCAACAAAAGAATAATCATGTCCCCTTTTAAATAAGCCCCCTCACAAGAAGTCGGTTGGCATCCATGAGGGATAAAGACCGCTTTGTGCATGGAAACACACATCTAACCATGGTGAGGAATTAGCTTAGAAATTCTCAAATTATTTGTTTGGTTTTGAATTCTTTAAAACTGAGTCAATATTGTCATTGAGGGACAAATCAGAACTTGTAGCAGTACTATTAATTTGAGATCAACCCGTTTCTGGAGTGTTTGATTCCCAGTTTTCAGGGGAGGAGCTACCTAATTATCTACCCACTGTCTGCTCGAAATCCTCTTTTAAAGAGGTAACCGTGACAACTACTAGCCAAAAAACTAATGCGGGTACACAAAAGGCACTTAGAGAACAAACAAAATTTTCTAAATTGTTCTTGATAAATACAAAATCATGTAGACCCTATCACATTTTTGGCACAATTCGAACATTTCTTCACAGCATTTCAATCAACTCTGATTCAGAAAAAAAGTCTACCAGTACGCACATTGGAAAACAAATCATAGATTGTTTTTGCAGTCTGTATTGATGAAAGATTACTAACAACAAACACATGAAGTCACATTAAGTCTCCATGCATCAGGGCCTAATGGACATCTATCAGGATTTTAGGGGATGTTTTCTGACAGGCGACCAAGATCTACAAAACTACGTATCAATACACACAACCTACATTACAAACTACATGTATCAACAACAATAGCCGTTTATTGGTCAAAGGCTGAAAGAAAAAAAGAAATGCACTTCTCATTTTTAACTGCACTATCACGTGAATTTAAGTCTTAACATTTCTCCTATGTTAACAAAGTGATTGCGTAAGTCCTTTCAATGAGAAATCAAAACACTTGAGAGAAGTAGAAGTAAATCAAAGTAAACAGCTTTGAATTACATGACAACCTTTTAATTGCCAACGTATTAATTACAATATTCCTTATGCGGCACTTCTTCGTACATTAGTCCAGTTAGTGTATCTAAATCTTTAAACCAAATCAGAAACCTTCAATCAGATTTGTCAATTTCAATAATTCTGTCTCTCTTTTCTCTCTCTGTGTTACTTTATGGCTGGTCTCTTTTAGTTTTAAGTCAATACCAAAACATTTAAAATTTTAAGTGATCTACTGGGACAACATTTTGAAATCTCAAAGCAGCCTACCACATTTCTTATCATTGATTGCGATGTATTGAAAAACTGGGGACCAATTTCTAGATCTATACCATAGTTCATTCAGTTTAAAGAGGAAGAAAGAAGAAATTATCTTAATAACCCATCATTTGACTTTTATTCAAGACCAATCAAGACCTCGTTAACCAAGAGGGAAATAAATTTGACTTGGATTTTGGGGTTGTGAAATTTTTTATTCCAGGGAAGAGCGATTGATTTATATTTCCAAGATGCTGCCAAAGAAGCATAGAAATGTCTAATAAAGTCCATCTTCCTGATTTAAACGAGAGAGAGAGAGAGAGAGAGAGAGAGAGAGGGGGGGAGAGAGGGGGAGAGAGAGAGAGGAGAAGAGAGAAAGACAGAGAGACAGACAGACAGACAGACAGACAGAATTCTATTCTTTGGACAAATATAACAAGAATTGTTTGAATAAGTGAATAAAGGAACAGGATCGACTTTCAAACTACACTGCCTGATAAAATCACTGAGATCAATGCCAAATTAAAGAACAATCCATGAAAATTACATCTAAACAACTGCTTCACCTCAACTCTGACACTAACTCTAACCACTTGAAAAATGTGTTAAATGGGTATGAGGGTACTTTAATTCTATCTTGTGATGACATCATGTTTTTATGGGAGTCAACTGTTAACCTGTCTGATGAATGCCGTTATCGCTGACCGTATTACAGGGAGGGTGACAAATCTAACACTGTACAATGTGGCACAGCAAACAAATAAACAATACAAAGATTGCTGAAATGTTTATCATTAATCATTGATGACTCGGATGAAATAGGTCAGATTTTCACCAGCCAGAATACATATGTATTTACAACAGGTAAACACTGAACAGTTGGCTGAATTTCACTACATGTATTTTAAAAATGCCTTGCATTGAAGAAATTTTTTTAATTTGCAATGCAGCAAAAGTACATATGGCATTATGATAAAGTAGTCTGATTAGGAATATTGTCTTTAAACTAATTTTACATGAAAACTCTCAAGTCCAACATTTTAAATGGTAGCACTGAGTGGACCAATAACCTGACCTGTTCCACATGAAATGAGATCTTTTAACAGATCAATTATTGCCAGCATTAACACCATTACAAGCAATTAATTACAAATTTATCAGACTAAATCATGCACTCCTGGTAAATGTAATCCTACTGTATGAAGAGAGCTTGTATTTGATTTTTTTCTTCACAAATCAAGCTAGAAGGTATACCAGTAATTATATATTAAAACAATCATCGATTGAGTTCATGCAAGGCAATATGCATTTTGTCATAAATAAGCTGCAAGCTATATTCATACATATTGCAAGCTATTCTCATTCTGTCCTTAAGTCTAGCTTACAAAAGGATGTTACCCAATTGGGCCAAATCCCATTTAATGAATGATTAATGTGGATATTAATTAATAGTTTATAACATTTTTTTCAATGTTTTTGCAAGAAGAAAATCAATGTGATATTAAGTTACCAGTATATAGGCCTATAACATTTTTTTTCAATCCATTTCCAAAAATAGTATCGACTTTCCAAGAAAATAATACCTGAGTTAAGTAGTTTTTCAGCTGCACATAGGTAAGATCCAGACATGGAACTCCCTCTAAATGCAAATTCATCTTGCAATGTGGGAAAAATGTCTTATGTCCAAGGAAGAAAAATCATATTGCACACTTTCACACCTTCAAAATCCCCTCCTCAAGACAAGCAGCACATTGAACTCTGTATTTCCTCTACACTCTGATGAAAGTACCTACAGTTCCAGCCCAGTTGCAACATGTTTATTTTGTAATTTCAAGTGTTTCAAGTGTTTATCAAGTCAATTAAGTCAACACACACTAGATCCCAAAATACATCACAAAATATTGAACAGTGTCCTGCCAATATTTGAAAATTTAAAGGGACATAAGAGTTATCACGGGGTGGGTGTTAGACTCAGGTGCTACAGACTTGCAGATATAAACCTGCTAACACATTTCAAGGTTTCTACACACTGCACTCAGCTGGGTAGGTTTGGGCTGATCACAATCTGTGATAATCTGACATAAAGCCATCCCCTTCCTCAGTCTTGAACAAAGGATTAGCTAATCATCCTTTGATCAATCAAGTAGAGCAATGGAGAGATTTGGGCTGTGGTGTGGCTATTAGTGGAACTAGAGATGGTCATGTAAATTCTCAGCATGAAACGAAATGTCCATCAGTTTTCCCAGTGACCAATAATTAGCCTTAGAGCTGTTAACGTTATTACTGATTAATACCCTAAAATTACCCACTGAGTCCTTAATAGGTAATTACTGGATGGCCAATGTCTCAATTATTGAATGATAACAAACTTTATCTTTATATCATGATAAATATACAACTCATGCAATAAGTAGGGTTTTAAATTTCTGGTCTACAAAGATATAATAATGAAGCCAGTGCAAAAGATATTGATACCGTTCTTCAATCATTATCAAATATGTTCTCTTAGAACCTGAGTTAAAAATGTTCTATTATTCTACATAATAAATGTAAGCCCTCATAAATCTTTAGCCTTGAAAAAGTAAGTATACCATTAAAAATTCTTAACTAAAGAATCTTTTAATCAATGACCAAAAAGCACCTATATATTATATGAAGATCATTTTTTGATAATTTTAAAATAACACAGACTAGTACTTTTTCCCCTGCCAATTTCTTACAATGTTAGACCTACTTCTTGAATCTGTATTTTCACGGGAATGCAAACACTGAACTAAAACCTCACTGTACAAACCATGGGAAACTTCTCAGAAAACATGAAGATGGGCAGTATTAGAAATACAATGTCAATATTTCCCTAGCTTTCAGAAGGGAATTTCTCATTTAACTGTCAACGATTCCATGCAAACAGATTGATGGCATATGAAGAAGTTTAAATATTACTCTAGCACTTCACGCCTATATGTAACTTACTATAAAACCCAGGACTGAAAATGATTTTGTGTGTGTATGGCAATTAATTTAATGAGAATGTATTGATATGTTAAATTTTTCTATTTTATGTATACCAGTAATTCTTCACAGAATGTCAGTAGGGCAAACATTTTTTTCTATCTGACATGTACCGGTAATGTAAAATAGGTTAACCTGAATAACTGGAAGATTTTAAAATCCTTATGTGCTAATTGTCTTGTGTTCTTAAATATGTTGGGTGTTATGATTCAGATTACTGAAATTCTTCACTTAATTATAATTTATATTTTTGCTTATACATTGTATTAGATAAAATAAGAATTTCTAGAAAGCCTTTCCATAAATTGCACTTCCAACATACTATAGAAAAATTTGCAGACATGGTTTATTTTTTCAATCTTCGGAAACTAAAAAAAAACAAAAAACACAAACAAACCCCCTAAATTGACCAAAAATGCCTATCCTTAGGTGATTTTCATGCAGCCAAGAAAATAAATTATTTTGTAGACAGAAAAACAAAACAAAACCAAATAACAACTTTAGTCCTTGTTCAAATGACGCACACTATCTTGATTGCCTCTTTTGTCTGTGTTTAAGCTGTGTCCAACCTAATGCAGATAAACTTTTGCTGTTTTGTTTTGTTTTTCTTCACAAAAAAGATATCTTGATGATTATCAGAGTGAGTCAGTGATTTCAGCTGATTTACAGGTACTTGATAGGTACATGAGTTTCTCAGGTGAGGTTTCATTGTTTGTTTCGGGGAATTACAAGAAGTAGCTTTGAGAATCCAACTTCTAAGGTTTTAGGTTTTTTTTATTTGCTTTGTTGTCATTATTGTTGTAGTTCTTATCAAACAAACAAAACCTTGATGAACCTTATAGTTCTGAATCATGAATCCAACAGCACATTATTAAAGAAAATTAAGTATTTCCTAATGAATGGGGTTTCAAGTCAGCTTCTCACTCATATGTATGAAAATCTACCTTTGCATTTACAGTATCTGATTTTCTTTGTGATTTCAAAACAGGGTGTGTTAGAAATTACACAGGAAAGGACTTATATAAGCAACATTTCAGAGGCTCTCCTGCCTGTTGATGCCTTATCAAATGTTTAGAACAGAAACACTCCTTGATTTCTACACAAATTAAGTTAACTGATCCCATATACAAGTACATATACTATACAGTAGAAATCCAACTCTCATTTCTTCATTAAGGCAAATAATATCAAGCTTATAAGTACAGAAGAAATTACTACTTGATTTCTTCCCAAAGTCTTTACTCTGCAAGATATAAGTACTGAACTGTACTTAACTAATGCATCAAGTTACTGCTTCATTCTTTTGCCACTTACTCTCCTGATGTGCCTGTTATGTCGAAGGACCCCCATGGCTGCGATCCTGTACTCTTGCTCTAACTGGTTATACTGATGCTGTATACGACTACAAAAGTTCGTCACATTTCATTTCTCATTAAATTGGAAACATATTTTTACAGCTTTTTCTGACAAAATTATCCAAAGAAAAAATTGAAAAAGAGATAATTGTTTATGCTATCATTCTTGAACACTATTTTTAAAGCAATATGAGCTGCAATTTTCATGTTGAAATATTTTTTTTACGAAAAGGTTATTTTCTACTTAAAGTAGTAAAATGAAAACAAAATTATGGGTTTTTTAATTTCTGTTAGCCATATTTTTGTGGGATGAGCCATTAAGAAGCCTATATTGAAGCAAAATTGAATTATTGTCGTCCTGTACAAAAAATTGATTTGCTATATATTCCTTACAAGAGAAATATTTCTACTTTAAAAAAGTAATGATTTTTTCAAATCTTATTTATCATAAAAGTGTAAGTTACATGCAGACTTATCATACTAGCAGGTGTTTGCAGGAAAATAAAATGCTAAAAAATACAGCTCATATTGCTTTAACTTAAAGTTTTAATCTTATGAATGTGTAAAATGAGAAAAGTTGACAAACTTTATGTTGTTCTCAAGTTGTTTTTCTTCTCGTCGCTGAAGAAAAAACCCATAAAGTGATTATACACAAAGAGAGGTAACTCTATTGCAAAATTTTAGAAAGCGAGTAATCTTTCTTTAATATCATTGGAAGACAATTCTGTAAAATAATTATAAAATTAAAATAGCTGTTTAGAATGGTTTCCATTTTTGTTACTCACCATAAATACATGTATATATTTATTTATATTCATAGTTAATATAGTAATTAAGTTCAATTAAGTATATAGCTCATGGGAACATAAAATTGGAATAGTCACACCATGAAATCAAGCATTATATACAAATAGCTGAGTAACAGGAAAATTAATTATGGTAATTTTCAACAAGAACTGTTAATTTAAGATGGTTACAAAAAATTTTAGTCTGCAATTTTTAAAAGGATGCAAAAAGGACAGATACTCTAATCAATCCTTGTAGTTCTTTCTCATCATACTGTGCCAGTTCCCTTTGTAGGACCATGAGTTTCCTCTTCTCAGCTTCCAGGAGCCGAAATGTCACCTGCGTCATATAATAAAACATCTGTGCTTAAGGAGGAAATTCCTACATCTGTTAGCTTAAATAAACATTAGAAAATAAGATGCAACAGCTTCAAACAAAACCAGGAAGAAAAAAATCAATATCTGTAAAGGATTACATTTCTGATAAATGAATGATCATTGAACAACAATAGATCATGTTAAGTAAATTGTGGCATTGAATTTCAGATTGGTGATTTGATAAAAGACATGTGATGCCAGGGGCATTGGGTGTATTTGGCATAAAATCAGTTTATAGGTTTTTACTTCAAAAATCTGAGCAATATTTAACAAATGACTGGATTTGAAAAACCCAGTAATACATGTAAAACGGGTTTGATGTTGCATATGGAAATCATATAGTTTTCATTCAACTTTTCAATATTCTATTACACAATAATAAGACAAAAAAGTTAGATTTATCTAAACAAACAACAGTTACATTTATCAAGGTTGGTTTTTTTTTTTATCTATTTTAAAGTTAGATTTATCTAAACAACAACAACTTTTCAAGGTTGGTTTTTTTTTTTTTTTATCTATTTTCTGATATCACCACAATTCATCTTCTCAACAAGATAATACACCCAAAAATAATCAATAGTAAATAAATTGTCCCAATTCATTCACAAATCATAAGTCTTTCTAACATATTTTTCCTTTCATTAACATCTTGTTCTTTGGACAAAATTGATGGATTTTCTTTGTCTCTAACCTTTTTCAAATGTCATACATTAAAAAAAAAAAGAGAGAGATGATAAACTAATAATATTCTTTCAAGGAGCATACAGACATTGGTTTTCCTACACAATATGTAGACACAATCACAACACATTAAATCAATTATTGTACTTCATTTGTCAAACAAGAAGTGGACATCAGCATAACACGTGACAAATGATTAGTCATCATTAGATAAAGGATAAAGCCACACACATAGGCATCAGTTTTCCTTATTATAGTCAAAGTTGCATGTATTATGGTTTCCACACAGACAAAACAAAGTTAATATAACACCAAAACATGATTTCACTTATGGAGCTCAGAGACATTAAAATATCTTCCCATAGTCTGGAAAGACAACCAGTTATACCTATATTGGTCATTAATTTGCACCTGCTGCAGGTATGAACAGGTAATTAACAGGTATGAGCCTTGTAGCTTTACTTGGACAGCACATAAAACACAGTTATCTGTGAATCTATATAGAACGACGGTCAGAAACAAAACAGAAAAATACAGTGTTTCATGGTTTATAAATAATATGTATAAATATAGAAGACTATCTTCCTAGAATAGGTCCGAATAAATCTAAGGATAAGCTCAATTAATATAACTGCTAAATGGACTTCCCCTCCTACAACTCTTAAATCTTTTCATGCTTTTTAAGTATTTTACTTTGAGTTTGATAACATTTCAAATGGGAATTAATTTCACTAGAGAGAGAATAAATTTTGTTTCACTACAAATATTTTTAAAAAGTATTGATCCTTAATTGTCCCAACTAAACAATATATTTAGAAATCTTTTGAGTTGTAACAAGTATTCTTGTAAAATAAAAAGTCAATTGATGCGTTGTTTGAATCTGAATTAAAATTGAATGGTGAACGGTTTTTAAATTTTGCTTCTTATAAATTTTGCAACTGATTTTTTTTAAGTCGAGAAGCATACCATTGCTACAAGGGCTTCTACAGAGTCATATTGCAAGGTGTGACAAAATATGGCACAAGTCACAGGATTATTTTCTTTAAAAGCTTTGACAAATGCCCTGATTTCCTGGCGGTCTCTAAACCCTGTTCCTGATTTCATTTTCCAACAATTCATGTCTTTTCTCTGAATAGAAAGTTTTCCCGCAATGACGCACAACAATCGCACCTTCTCAAATAAAAGATTTAAAAAGGGGGCGTTACTCCAAAGTTTTACAATTTTCAATCGTCTCGGATCTATGAATTTAAGGGGTGGGGGTCCATCCTTACATTAACACCCAAACAAAAACAAAATAACATGTAATAAAAACATTACTTTAAAAAGAAAAGAAAATACTGAGTAAAATTTAGAAAAATAAAACCCATGCACTAACGTTACCGCAGTAAAACTTTCCTACAGGCGAAAACCCTAATCGAGGGAGAGGAGGGATGGTAACTTATTTTTAAGGAAATGCTTTTGAATTTGTAATATTTCTTTTTTTTCTAACACTTTTTTCAAAGAATTATTGCTTAACTAATCGTGAACAGCACTGAATGGTTACGGCGTTCTTTTCAAAGTGTGTGTGTGTTTGGGGGGGGGGGGGGGGGTTGGCCTAAACATATGCATGCAATTAGTAATAAAAAGACTGAAATGTCAAGGAAAATTAGTTTGTAAATTCAAATTTTAATTATTTATCATTTTATTCAGAGTTAAATGTAAGAAAAATGTAGCATGTTTAGATTATTTGAGATGACGAAGATTTCTCTTGATTGCCAGTTAAGGACGCTTTTCCCAAAATGGTGCTCTCTAAACTATGCATCATATTACATATTTGCTTATTTCTGTGCAGATGAAAAGGTTTTATGATAAATTCATCGATCGATTTTGTTATTGCTGCAAAAATAAAACTTCCTTTCAATCTGTGTGTATAGACGTCAGTTGCAGATATAACGACAGTACAGACCTCGTATCAACGAAGTTCTGTCACGATCACTAAATTCAAAATCATGGGAAAGTACACACGATATACGAATACTCAGCTAATTTTGAAAGCCTCGAATATACACCTGTTGATTTGACGGCGTATGTCAGCGAGAATATTAATAATCAATAGATGAAAAAGTCGTCCTATATCTTTAGTGTCAACAGATACGAGGGGGTATTCCTGATATGACATAACTTATTCATGATGGAGGGTTCTACTTGATGCATTGTTAATAACCTCTCTATTCTCTTTTGAGAAGTGGACAGGCATAGCCTACATCCACAATATGAGGGCTTGCGAAGAGAAGTGGATTGTAGGCTATGCCTGTCCACTTCTCAAAAGATAATTTATAAGCACCTCTCTAAATATTACATCTGCAAGACCCGGCGTGAGAAAAGGAAAGTTAAACAGTCCAAACCAGACTATGTCTACTATTATCTACTTAAATGCATGAACTAGAGATTGCCTCTTAAGCTGTACAGTTCTACGTAAGAAACATAAGGTAATGAACACTAATTAATAAGACATAGTAAGGTGCTTCTTCGTGGTTATTTAACAGTCTGCAAGTATCTGCTAATGGAAAAAACAATAGAAAGTAACAGAAAAGACCAGGTATGTTATGGTCTTGATCACCCCCTCTCCAAACCCCACCCCGTCAAGTGTGCTATGTATATTTTTTAATAAAAGTAAAACATTATATCTGGCCATGGACCCTGAATGAACAACGACCACCCCACGGCTAAACAATAGCACTTTCTTCGGCGTTACTGTGTGTGATCAACTTACCAACACACAGTTGCAGTGTCTTGGTGTCTGTGATCCCTAACTTGACCCCGTGTCGAATTTTCATAAGTCAACACCCCTTCTGTTCTCTCTCACGTATTATTTCACCAAGTTTTACAACCCTACTACAATTTGTTGGATGCTGCGTTATATAATATATCTTATATTTAATTTGCACGAATGATGTAATGCTCTCTCTCTCTCTCTCTCTCTCTCTCTCTCTCTCTCTCTCTCTCTCTCTCTCTCTCTCTCTCTCTCAAATAAAATTGCACGATTAAATCAATCACAATATAACAATGTTACAGGTGTATATTTATTTAAAAATGTATAAACATTACTTATAATTTTTATATTAAGAACTGTGGATTTAAAAAGGTTCCACATTAACTTAAATTTATTAAAATATAAACAAACCTCAAGCTGAACTCCAAATAAATCCCTGCTGCTTTCGTGAGCAGGGGGGTCTCTTTCCTTACCCCCCGACGAGTCGTCCCTCCTCTCGATCATGGTGCTATTCCCCGCTACATTACACTCCCCCTCAGCCATTGAAATCTACTGAAACCAAAATTACATCCATTCTGTTCCTTTCAAAAATCTTCACTTCACATCTTCATTCACAGTAGGCGTTATATCTCATGCGACAGTATATAAACACAAACTTAATAATCATATTAATATACCTATATAAATATTACGGATCGCACAGGTAAGAGGTTTGTGTTATCGAATGGCCTTTGACCCCCGGTATATGGTAATTCTTGTTCGACATGGGTCATTCTCTCTTTCCCTCATTTCGCTGAGTGGACTTCCATGTTGACATATGTACTTCGATCCATTTGATGTTGCCGGGAAATAAACAAAAAGAACGCGTGTATTCTCCCTTGTCAATTTCGTGTCAATACACATCTGCCAATAGTCATCATTCGATTTGCGTGATCACATTTTATTTTTTAAACCAAGCATCGTTAAAAACAAAAAGAACCTAAAATCTTCAAAAGACCGACTGTTTTGACATTATGACGGAAAAAATGCAACATATGTTGACAATTTTCTTATTGGTTTATTGATGTCCCACGGGTTGAGAACAAAAAATACAGGTATGTTAGTTTTCAACAAAAATTTAAAATGAAACAGCCATTGTGTGTTATGATGGTGGGTAATATGAACCTATTGTTATACCCCTCCTGAGATAATAATGTGCTATAAATGTATAGCATTCCAGTCCGTAGCCAGGAGATCGCTTTGTCTCGTGGTCTTATAAAACAAGGTGATGCAATATATCATTTTACTTTAAAATTGCATATCAGAATCATAAATCATAAAACAAATCAACCGAAAACACACAGATCCTCAATCTGATAGAAAAAAAATTATACAACATCCCATTTAATATTTTCATACAAGTTTATATTTTTTTATTCGGTGAAGATTTTGACTGTCACACAGTTATAGATTTAAGAATTGTACACGAGAATAAGGTAAAACATATTATATACAGACAATTAGCATTGTTTTTGAAAGTGTATATGGGGGCATACTTATCCGAAATCTTGCATGACAAGCAAAATAAACAAACAAACAAACAAATCAACAAAAACAAACAAACTTTAATCGTCAATCTTCAAACTCCTTATCCGTAAGGGGAGGGGGTACATATTATCTAAAACTTCTATTCTCATGTTGATCTTATTAATTACCATATAATTTTTTCCCTATATGTTTTAAATGCCCCCCCCCCAAAAAAAAATGGGAGGGGGGGTCCTTCAAAGTTCAATTCTCTATACATGTATGTAAATCTCAGAAAAAAAGTCTGTTGCGAGAAAAAAGCGCCCCCCCCCCCCCCCGCCAAGTGCTACGTGTTTGATACATTGTATATAAATCACTGCAGGTGCAATTTCAAGTAAAGGAACAGCTAGAAAGAGCTATTGAATAATTGGGCTAAGGACAATTTAAACATAGTCTGTGCTAGTAGACATGAGAACTAAAAACAACAATTTAGTATATTCAAAATTTTCAATTCAATTCAATGGTTTATTGACATCACCATGTTGGCATACAGTCAAAATGAAATCAAATGACAGACAAAAAAGAAAATATTATTACATAAGGGCTATAACATGCAAAATAGTTCTATACAATACTTCACAGTTCCTGAAAGTGTTTTCTCTGCATAAAGCATTTATCTAGGTAGATACATATACGTTTTGTAGTAATATAGTCACATGGATTAACAATTTCTTTTATAGGATCAATACAACAGTATAATTTATCATTGAAAATATCACAATATTGAAATCGAAGATTGTCATACACAGGACAGTAAAGTACAAAATGTTTTTCATTTTCGACTTATTTAACGTAAAATAAAATTTAAATTTTTTATCTAAATAAAATTTAAATTTTTCTAAAATTTAACGTAATTGTACCTAACATTGTTCATATGTTACATTTTGGCTAATACATGTATTAGCTGCCAAATTTCATTTTAAAAATACGGATGTTGAACACAAGTAACTCTCTTTGGCATAAGCATTTAAAGATAATTTTTAAAAACAATAAACTCAATTAACTACCATATGATTTTTCACATACTAAATGGATGAAACCTCTCTCTCTCTCTCTCTCTCTCTCTCTCTCTCTCTCTCTCTCTCTCTCTCTCTCTCTCTCTTTATAATTTTCATATTAAAAAAAAACACCCATATTCAAAACTCATGTTTGTTTTCAGATAGATTGATAGCTTCAATTTGACATCAACAATCAGTCGGCCTCTCTGCTCTAGACATACGATTTTCGTGCGTCTAAGTTTGTAAAAGATGGTTTTTGCGATGAAAGACACAAAATTCCGATTATAAAACAAAGTTATCCCCCTTTGCACATCCTCCACCAGAGCAAGAGTTTTCATACGCATGTCGCTTTTATCTGAAAATTATGATGGTTTCACAAATATAATTACAGCAGTAAAAGGTCAAACAATGATTGATGAAAATCACTGAATACACTGAATACACATACCATTCCATTTTCGGAAATAAAACGCGCACGATGGAGTTTACTGATGTTTTATTCTCAACAAAACAATGGAAGAAAAAAGCATATAATTTAAATATAGATATTTAAAACAACAACAACACGTAATCATTCAATGTAAATACTGATTTATAGAATACAAAAGAAATATTATTATTTTATAATATTTAAGGATGACTGCACTTAAGACATGCGATATTTGCTTGAAAATTAACTTTTAAAAAGAAGAATTTTTCTTTCAATTGCAGAAATGGTCAACATCTAAACTGCAACTTTACGTAATTACGTTAAATAAAAGTATGTTGTTAACAAGTACGAATTAATTTTTATAGGCGGATGTCATCACGATTTCTTGAATCTCCATACGATAATGAGGACGCCCACTTTTATACTGACTTCGTACAAAGTCAGCGCATGTTTGTCTATTGTTCTCCGTTTAACAGTATTTGCATTATCAAAGTTATGTCAAAGGGAGATTAATAGAAAAACATGCGCTCATGGTTTAAGTGAGAAAAAACTGCTTCTTCTTACTTTCGCTTTCCCTGTTGTAACCAAGGGTTGATGCATGTTGAATATTATAATTCACCACGTGATTTCTTACCTTAGGTAACTTTGTGAATACAAAATTCTATCACGTGACGTGTAAGGTAGCATGTTATGTGCTAACTAGGACAATGTTTTCGAACACGTTAAGCTCTAATTGTTGAAACCATAGTAAAAAGTATACTTGTACCATATAGAATAGATAGGGTTATGGTGAAAAGTGATCACATAAATTTTTATACATGGCATTGTTATTCATGCTAGTCTAATTTTAGTATCATTCTGATAATGTCAGCTCCACCTCTCATGCATATTAATAACAATCTTATGTTTGATCAAGGGCAGATAAGCAAACTTTCTCCTTTTTTTCGAAATTTGTAAGGAGAAAAACATAAAATGAGTTTATTATATCACAGTCTAAAATCTTAATTCATGTTGGAAATTGACTAGACTCTTTAAAAAATTTAACAAAAGTGATATTAGGTTAAGAAATAAACGCAACAGAAGCGACCGTAAAGGACCCAAAACCCGGCGCTAAGTGCAGTCATCCTTTACGTCAATCAATCATGTCTATCTTCGCAAACCACTGCTTTTTTATTTGTCAACTTAGCTTCATTCGAGCTGTTGACTCTTGGTTCTACAACGTAGTAAAAACACATATCGATTATAATAATTACAGTACATATTTATTTTTTTACTTGATAAATTAAAGTAAAATCACGCTTTCTTTGTTGTTGGATACAGGATATTTATCTCCGTACTCCGTAAAACCAGTTTAAGACAAAAAAGAAATGTTGTTTGGAAAAAAATATATCCACACACATAGTATTTTACAGATTTACATCTAAAAATTATACTTGATTTGTTGTAAAGTAAACTATAAAATCCACTTTAGTAATTATTATTTTCAACAACAAAAAGTCGCATTAAAATGACAATCATCGGGAAAATTCGAAGTGTTTATTGCATCCCGCTCTTTGGGCAGACGACAACGGGTGCCATGTTGATTCTGAACAGTTTATACAGATCCTAGAGGCTTTATGGATTATCTGGCCGTTTAAACCAAAGAAGTGGCGATAAATCGTCCCGAAGACCTCAAGTACAGTCACATTCACATTTCATAGTTCACACGTGGGTCTGTATGTACGGCAAATGAATTGCCCTCTTCTCTTTCCTATTGCAATAAATATTGTTTGCACAAACATGGCCCATGACAATGAAATTTAAGATTTCCCTCTGACATTTTTATACTAAGATTTTTTGTTGGTGAACAGAAAATCACGATTTTCTTACTCAATTCTCAACTTTGCCTCTTTGTTCGCAACTCCAAAACGGAAATGTACGACTCTTGCTGTTCATAAGTGTTGAGATTTTTTTCGCAAACGACAAGAGGAAAGGACGGCTTGGAAACTTTATAGCTTTTGGAGGAGTTCTAACGTTTTCCAGGGTCTTGAAAAGGGCATTAATTCTTACAAAAAGAACTTAAAAAGGCTACATCAATTGAAGATGTTGACACTGTAAAATTACACTGTTTTGAGAGTGAATGAACATCTATGTAGAGTGGATAATATGACCGTTTGAAGAGTCCGTTTATTGGTCGGTTTCTTGTTTTTAAGTACCCCGTTGTTTGCTTGTCATCAGTTTAGTAGTTCGCGGGAAGCGCTGAAACATTTTCATGATGTAAAAACCAAAAGGTGCCTTGAAACAGACAAATAACGATGAGGACAGACGTTAGAGCATCCCGCATGATTGCGCTGTCCAATACCATCAGTTTCTGAGGAGAATTAACAGAAAAAATACGCATTGTGTGGTTCTTTTATAGAAATTAACCATGGAAAAGGACTGTAATGCAAAGATCCAGATGCCAGACCTGTCTGAGATAGAATTCATTGGCGAAATCAAAGAGGTTCCCGCCTGGGAAATGGGGGTGAAAATCACCATATGTGTCAGCATAGAACTGGTGGCGATTGTTGGAAACCTCTTGATAATCATCATTATAGCACAATCTCCAAAAATGCGCAATGTGACAAATTATTACATTTTGAATTTAGCAATATCCGATTTATTGGTTGGTCTTTTTGCCATTTGGATTCATCTTGTGGATGATCTAACGCAGGGATGGGTTCTTGGAAGTTTCCTCTGCAAGTTCAACCCTTTTATGCAAAGTAAGCGTCTATTTTTTCGCAAATATGTAATATGGGGTTTTTTTTTGGCCGGGGGGGGGGGGGGGGGAGGGGAGGGTGCCATTATTTAAGTGAAGCAATGTAGTTTTCAAAATCCTGTATTATGTATGACGATTTTTAATAATATTTTTTGGGAAAACATCAAATACATGTATGTTACCAACATACTGTGTATGAAAGTATACAATAAAGCGGTTCTCTGTCACTATGTTCCCTGATTTTGATGGCGAACATGGGACGTTTGTAACCATTCTCAATACGCGCGAAACATGTACAAGAAAACTCTGATGGCGTTGAACATTGAAAGTAAATGTCAAGGCTGTAGGATACCAATTTTTTAAAAATATTTTTTCTCTAGTCAAGTTCTTGATGCTTACATGCGATGAACAGAATCCAAAGTATTAAAATTATAAAAGGCGTGACATTTTTTCATTTTTTTTTGTGTCTATATCTAAGTAGTAAGTACCCTTTAAGGTTAAGTACCCTTTAAGGTTTGCAAAATATTTTTTCAATGCGTAAGAAAACTAAGAAACCCATTGTAAATGCTTACAACTAATTGAAATGAAAAATGAATTTTCTGTATCTTATTTTTCAGTAACGGCAATGTGTGCCAGTGTATTCACATTAGTAGCAATCGCGGGGGACAGATTCTTTGCCATCGTGTTTCCATTGAAATCACGCGTGACTCAAAGGAAAGTGAGCGTGATTATTATCGTGATTTGGTTGGCTGCCATTGCAATAGGACTTCCCGTTCTCTTCTTCTATGCGTACACGGAGAGACAATGGAAAAATTTCGTCGAAAAATACTGCACGGAAGTCTGGCCCCAAGTTCTACAGAGCGATGGTACGTGTGACCAAGGAAAACGATCCCGCGAAGCCTACTGGATATGTTTGCTGGTGGTCCTCAATTGGGTCCCTATGGTCTTAATGATGGTGGCATATTTTGTGATATTTATAAAGCTGAGGAAAAGTCGAAGGGTGTCCAAGACTGGAAGACTATCAATATCAGCCGTACAGCAAAGATCCAAGAAAAAGGTTGTTGAATGAGTGTTGAATTAAGAAACCAATGTATGATGAAATGTCCTTATGCATTCCCACAAAAATCTTAGTTTTTAATTCTATTTTAAAAAGGGTTGAGTTTAGCCAAACTGTTTTATTAACAGGCACCTGTCACTTGTAGGCGTAATTCAATTACTTGAGTTTTTTGTCTTTCCGTAGGGAAATATTGTATCCACCTACTCTATAATCCCCATTAATTTGATAAAATTTATCGATATGCCCAATGAGATTTCATCAAACATGTTACATATGCAATATAAGTAAAGTACATTTACAACACCTCTTTGAGATGAAATATACGACCCCAGTTCACCATCAAGTACCCTCGGGTCTGTAGTATTGATTATACCGGGTGTATGTAATTCACATAACAGATCAAATTTACGGCTACTCGCGGTTTTATTCACCCCCAAAAAAGCAAACAAAATGCACCCCATATAGAAATAAATCTTTTTTTCCTTGACATGCATGAATGCTGATAGCACTCTTAAATTTTTCAATTATATATATCAATGCTCGAAGAGTGTGTCATGCACTTTTGAAACGTCACTAAAATAAAAGTAAACTCGATGTAATATTATGTAAATAGTGCATGGGAATCAAATATGTTGATCCATATTGTGTTAAGACACGTACATGTATTATTGTTGTAGATTTCAAAAATATTGCACTGGGTATGACATTTTTTAGATGCCTGGCGTGCCGATTCAAGCTGGCCTTGTAGGCATCCTCATTTATACCTAGTCTTAGACAATACATCTCGTATATTTATCAAAACATACCGCTAATTTAATTTCATGTAATTCACTAATTAATCTATGATTTCGTTCCGTTTTTATTTTGCAGAATTTACATAGTATATCAGGAACTTTTTGTTGATTGCCTGACTAACTATTTGTCAAAATAGGAATGAAGTTTCGATATTTGATCAAGAAAAAAGAAATTCGATTCGTTAGTTTCATTTGTTTTACATTAATTTAAAATTGCTCAATCAGTAAAAAAAATTAAATGCGAAAAGCTTTTACAAGTATATTTCATACCATGTTGTACGTTGTTTCTTTTGACTTTGGTTTTGGTCTTCAAAACCTTCCCTTAGTCTAAATTTATTTTTCAATAAATAATGCAATATAATACATAACATGCTGTTTTCTTTCGTGGTTTATGGGTATATGAAGGGAGCTGACATTGCCCAAAAAATCCAAAACAACCTGAATTATCATACGTAGAAGAAAAAGCTAATTAAAATTTATACGCAGATAAATTTATTTAAACTGGCCGGATCCTGAATTGGTTTTGTCGGTAATTGTATCAATCCCATTACGTTATCCTAAGAAAATTATTGGAGAGAAGATACTCGGTAGATGTAGTAATATTTTATTCAGCCAAGTTGGTCTTATTCTCTCCTAAATCTTATTAATTTTGACGCTCATTTGATCAATAATTCTAGGTTGTGAAAATGCTGTTTGCTATCCTCGTTGTATTTATCTTCTGTGTGGGACCGTTTCAAGTTACAAAGCTCTTCGAGTTTTTCAGAGACGATACCTTAGAAAGTGTGAGTTATTTTTCTATTTGGGTAATAATTTTCATCTTTAAGAAAAAAAAAATTGCAAATATAGATTTAGTAACAAGTTCATTTTTAATTTATATATCTTCTGTATTTTATCACAGTAACTTACCTTATTATATTTAAAACATCGTGTAATTTGTGTTCATTTATTGGCACTACAATCGTGTTTTTGGTCTTTATTCAACAGTTACCCGACTGGTACAACCCTTTCTACTTCGCTGCCGTCACTTTGTTGTACACAAACAGCGCCCTCAACCCCGTGCTGTACGGCGGGCTAAACGACAACTTTAGGAGTGGAATAAAGAACCTCATCAACAGTATATTCCGTCGAAAGCTGATTCAGACTAACTCTAACGGTGTCATCAGGAATTCTGTGATTTCCACCATTCCGGACAACAGGCGAGAATCGGAGGTCAACATTCTAAGTGATCTTCATCTTGATCCAAAGGAAAACATCAAGAAGAAGACCAGCTTCAACAATCCGGTTTACGAGGAGCGGTCGGCGTCCGAGTGAGAGGACCAAATGGATATCCTGTTTGTCAAGCGCAGTGCATTTTTTTCAGAGAAGAAACTACAGGTAGTACTGATGGTACCAGCAACAATGGTTTAAAATTAAAGCCATATAAGAAGTGTCAACTAAACCAAAAAAAACCCCAAAACCCCAAAACACGTAATTATTGGGATGAACTTTTTCAATACTGCGAATTTCATTCATAAGAATTTTTAGATCGTAAATTTTATATATATGTAGATTCATCTTGATCTTTATATTGCATAAATTTTTTTTTATACACACAATACATAGTGATTTACTTGTTAAATATTCATGTCTATGAACTTTTATCAAATAGCTGACATATGTGAAGTATCTATATATTGTGATTCATATTGTGTATGTTTATTTTTTCCATGTTGTATACAATAAAACAGAAATAAAATCAAAAATAAGATTTGACATTAAATAATTATATTTGCATTAATGAAGAATTCTGATGATGAGCGTCGGTTTAAGGAACCACTGTCGCACAGCTTACAAGCTCATGTCAACCAATTAACCGAAGCTGCCTCTTTCCCAAGGTTTTTCCAATCTGATTAAAATCAGATCCTCGATCCGCTCCTTGTTTTTCTATTGTTGCTACGGATCGAGGATCTGATTTTAATCAGGTTGAAGGTTTTTTGTGACATCGAGTATTTCGGAATAACGAAGATACAGTAATAATATAACACAGTTAATAAATCGAGTATTTCGGGATTACGAAGATATGTCGAATATTTCGGTATATTAATTTTTTGTAGAATGATGAGATTTACTTCACACAGTGGTACCTGTCTTCGTAAACAACACAGGTGTCACAGTTCACCTTACAGCACCACTTAAATTTACAGTTACACGTGCTCAAAATCTCAACTGTCGTTTTTTGCACTTGATACCCGCACACGCGACACACATTTCTGCAACTTCTTCGCTCAGAACGAGGTACTTTTCTCGTCTTATGGCGACGAGAACACTGTCTATTCATGGTTCCAGGAATTCCTAGTGTTTTGTTTGGTTTACAGTAATCGGGAGAATTTTCGATGTAAATCATACTGCTTCCGGGTAGAACCGGAAATAAGCTGCGCCGTCTAGGGTCATTTTCGTCTTTCATTTTCTCGTTCCAATCGAGTTGCAGTGCGTGTTGATATTTCCGTTTTATATAACGTCCAATCTTGCGAAATTTTGCCAGCTCTTTCCAACAGGTTCTCAAAGAACAAGAGCCGGTGATTCCATGGCATTTACACACAAATCTCATTGTTTTTGTTACTGCCTGCAAAAGGTATCGCAAAACAATATATACTGAGTAACACACCAATTTTAAACACTTTAAATCATGTTGCATCATTGTGACTGGCTTACGTACCTTTCTTCCGGCCATGTTGTTGTGAAGATGCATGGCCGCTGCACCGTCTCGCTTTGTTATGAGTGTGTCTAATAGTTTCTTCGCAGCCCTTTCTCCGACCCTAACATTATCGCTACAGCCACCCCAGTTCCAGTCATATCCTCCTAATAACAAAATACATGTAATGACGAATTTTGATATTTGGAAAAACTAACGTTCTGGATTTCCTTTTCAATTTCAAAAACTACTAAAATTGCTATGTAATATATTGGATTTTGTTTCTGGTTGTTACGAAAAGTGATTGTGAACTTATTGCAAGACTGGTTCTGGCTAAGTTATGAAAACCATACTTGCTGGTGTCTTTTAATAACCTCTTTGCTAAAATGCAACTATTTGATGCTTTTTAACTGTAATGCAATATTCCATAGTATTGTGTAATGATATTTTGTTTCGAGAGCTACAGTAACTCAACAATTCTTCAACTCTGACTCTTACTACATGGCGTTACTCAGTTTTGTACATATAATACATTCTAAACAAGACAAATACGCATTCAGCTATTTAAATTAAATATTTTATACTTTTTTAAGATGCTACAATGTAAAAACAATACACTTAATATACAAAATATTGTTGCAAATCTTTACCAGAGAATACTTTCTGATTATATTCAACAAACAACAAGGGAAAGGCTTTTCAATGCGATATTAATGAATCTTGCAAGAAAAAAAATATAAATTTTACATGTACCGAGTTTATTTATCTTTTTATTTACATGCAAGGAAGCAAGAACATTTCTTACCCCTTTCTCCTTGTTTGGACCCGTCACAGCTGCAGATGTTGTAAAATCCGGAGCTACATTGGCGAGTCAAGTCGTACATTACCCCCGCTGAGGTTATCGCCTGAACATAGGCCGTCTCTTTTGTTGCTGAAACAAACAAATTATATCAATGTTTTCATGTTTTTATCTAAAATTATCGTAAAATAAACATCGTATCTTCATCAAAACTATTAACATCAACAAAAAAAAGCTGCAGCAAGATGAAATCTGCAAATCATCTTTTTTCAAAATAAATGCATTTTAATACCGGCATTTCCTTTTATTTTAGAAACACCCATTTTCCCAAGACAATTTGAGTTTTTTGATCCACTTCTCTCCTCGAAATATGAAAGGAGAGGAGGGAATCGGAAACCCTTGACTTGGGAAGATGAGAAAAAATCTTTTACAGTTGGTTATCCATCTGATGATAATATACTTTTTTGTTATTCGTACCATAAATCATAAATATGAATAAACACCAAGTCTCCGAACACGATTAAATAACAGGGGTATATATATGGCGACATCACCCAGGCCTAACACGTGACAAGGCTGTACGTCGTCCATATGGAGACGCAGAATTCAGAGATCTAACAGAGATGTAAAACTTGATTTTTTTTTCTCCTTTTGAGTGAATGTGAGATTTGTTATTTTCATGAGGAAATTTAACACATATGGCGGCTTCATTTAGGACGCTGTACATCGTCATTTTCATTGTGTTTTGTGAAGTGAATAGACATGATGCCTCTGGGCCCTCTCATGTATATACCTACAACATGTACATCCCCGACATTAGCAGTCAAACAGGTTGGTATTTTATAGTTTATGATTAGAGAAAAATACAAAAGTAGTTTTGAAAAGAACATATATAATATGAGTCAAATTTGGCCCCCATAATTTGCCATTTTTTTAAGTGCTTCAAATACATTTAATTGTTATTTTACTTTTACGAAGAGTTGATATAAGATATATTTTTCACCTATTTATTTGATTTATTTACACTCACTGGCAGTATATGACATCAGAAGTGACGCTATTTTTATAATTCAATCAAAATCAGTCAAGAATTGGCATTTTTCTTATCGTTTTTCGAATGGAAAATATAGAGCGCAGCTTTGAACAAGCAAAATATTTTTGTCACTTATTAGTCTTGGACAGATACATCTCTAATAAATATATTTTGTTTGTTCAAGGATGCGCTCAATGCTTTCTGAAAGAAAAACTGCTTAAAAACACGCCGTTTTATGCTAAAAATGCGAAAATGCGGGAAATTGTTAACTTTTTGATATCATATATCTAAATTGTGGGCACTTGAATCAAAATGGAAATTATCAAAAAACTTTAAATGTATATATGTACAAAAAAAACAAAGAATGACACTAAAATGATGATGTTTATTTTAGGGAGCTGTTTTAAGCTCAAATCATATATTGTCGTTTGAACATGTTTTGGGTGGCATGCAAGGTTATCGACTTTCGCCTACTTCTTATGTATTGCATATTTTTTTCCAGCTCGGTGTTTCTTAAAAAAAGTATTTCAAGAAAATTTATTTTATTTTTACATGAAACATTGTAAAAATAAATTCAGATGGGAAGAAAATTCAATGTATATTAAGATTTACACATAAATCAAATAACTTGGTTAACTAGCGTAATAGATCGTGTTTTGGTGTGTGTACCCTTGTACGTTGCCATGAAGATTCACTCCTAGGGTAATTTCTTGTATAAGGTGATATACCGGTATACAATGTTTCGCAAATTTGCCAACGGCTACTGATGCGTCACAGTTACAACAGCGTGAGGTCAAAAGTATAAGGCACAGTTTGAGCACAATCACGAATAGATAAATGTACTAACGTAAACAAGCTAGATGTAAAACTTAGTTGCTGGTTTTGGTTTCAGATGAAGCTGAAAGTAAATTCGTCTACTGGAGGAGCCTTGAGAAAGCTTTCCAGAAAAATCCGGAAGCCATAAAATCAGCACTGCTGATAAGTTACTTGAGGAAGAGTTTTCCCACTCGTATCTACGTAGATCGGCAAGGCAACCATTACACGTGGGACCGTAACCGAGGATTTGTCCCCGTAAATCAGTACACCGCACCTTGGTACACTAATTATAACCAGGCCCCCATGTACTCCGAACCCTACTATTCCAGAACAGCAATGTTCCCGAACTACCAAACCCAAGTACCAATGTACCAAAGACCCTCTCCCTCCGTTTTCTGGGCCCAGTCACCCCAGGGCTGGATTCCAGTGAGTCCGGACCCTTTCTTTTCGTCCTATACCTCTCACCCTGTCAACATCAATAACTACTGGTGTGATCCTACCGCTACAGACTTCAACAATGTCATACCCCAGCTTTCTACTGAAGTTAGTGGTAAGTGTGTTTTAATATCTTTCATTTTAAAAAAAACGAAAGGATGAAAGATCACATATAATTAAAGGAATCAATAAACCAAATCAAAATTTAAGGAGGCTGGATGGTCAACATATTACCCGTCAGAATTTTAAATAAGATTATTATAAACTATAAACTGTTATTTAGTAAAGGAAAAATCGAAATATTTTAACTATTGAATATTTTCCTATATCTCTATTTATTAATATAGCCTAAAATCCTAAAATGGCCACAACCATTCAGCCCTCTTAAGTATTTTAATATCCGATTCAGTTATATTTGTCTGATTTTAGCGGAGGACCCGTGCATGCGGCAACAGCTTCCGGACGAATTCGGCTTGGTTGCTTCTTCCGGTATGGCCGACATGTTATGTGCTCTTTGTCAAACTATAAAGAGCATGGAGTGTGTTTGGAAGTTCTGTTCCCATCCTGATGGCGTGTATAAAGTCAAAATGGATTAACGAGAGAACCAGAATATGAACATATTCTGATGAAGCCTAGAAAAACGCCTGTTTTCTGTATTATATTTTGTGTGTTTTTGTGTCGATGTATTCAATTTCTTTCGCCTACCTCTTGGTTGCTCGCTTTGCATAAGTTGGGCGGAAGTGATGTCACAGTTCCATCTTTCCCACTGAAACTGATACTGGCATTCTTGTGTGGCTCTTTGAGCACCGCGACCGATGGAATCCATGAACAACCCGTACCCCTGTTAAAACATGAATGATCATACAGTTTACGAGCATTGTTTGGGACATTCTGACATTCTCCTGAAAGAAAAGAAAAAACACGAGTACGCATTGCAACTTAATCTGGTCCATACCAGAGTTCTGCAAGCGCCAAATGAATTTTTATAGCGTATTAGATGAAAATAAAAATCAATTGTCAAACTTTAGTGCAATATCATGACTAATTTATACGTATATTAATGAATGGCATCATGAAATACAAAATAATACCCTGGTGTGTAATGGTTCGCATACACTCATACTTACATCCACTTAGTTTTTCTCTCCACTATTTCTTAAGACAATCAATTTTTAACACTGCTTCTGGAAATCTAAACTGTTTAAACCAATTTATCCGCACAAGAATATAGCATGATATACATATTCCTTTATCTATTTTTTATTTGCCTTGAGAACGTATTTTTAAAACAATTTTCATTGCATTTAGTGACAACGTTTACTCAAGAATTTATAATAAATATTGTATAAATAGTTGAATGATATCTTTTTTCTTACTTTTGATTTTAACTATATACCTGGATTATGATCAATTATTAAGATCGATTAAACTGCACTTTTTGACTTAATTTCAATTACGAATGAAAGAAATGGCCATTCCTTCAATAAGACATACTGATAGACGATAACGATAATTTACGTCCTTTTTTGCTCACTTAATATGAATATTTCAAGATTGATTTGAACATAGGTGTATATAAAAACAGTCAAACGCAGTCTTTGGTAGTATGAATGTGACAATCATTGCTTAAATGATTTACAATACATACGGACGCAGATTGTGTATTTTTTCTGTATAATGTTTCTACTTTTATACCAGCATGAACAAAATGCCTCTTACTTTCATACCAGCATGAACAAAATGTCTCTACTTTCATAGCAGCATGAACAACCGAAAAGCATAAATTTGATTAATGAACAACCCTGGTTAATATTTTCTGAGAGAGAGAGAGAGAGAGAGAGAGAGAGAGAGAGAGAGAGAGAGAGACGTACGTCATTGTTACGGAGAGAATATGTATTGAATATTGAATCTCCGATGAGTTGACCTTGAGATCAATATAACTGAGATGGCCTAACCTTGTGTTTCTAATCTAGAACATTCAATCAGGAACATGTGCATTGAATGTCTGAAGAATTGTCGAGGCTTCAAAATAGTCTATAGGGATGTGTGTATGTGTGCATAGTGCATATAAATGAAAATTATACATTTGGGTCTTTAAACTGTTATGTCAGAGTTACAATGACGATCAATCTATTGAGATTGGGTCTGATGAGCCTTTCCCAACAATCAGGCGTTATCTTGACAAGTACGTGAAATACAGTGTCATACAAATCATAGCCCTGAAGAATAAACATTGTCCAATAACCACGATTCCACATTCTTGAAATAACTTATGGATATATACCACTGATAATTTCTATTGTCCCAGTTCACGTGCTCCGAAAGTGATTGGTTTTATGAATGAAATTTTGTTTCTTATATTGTTTTTGTTTTCTTTAAACTTTAATTCATAGGCGAATTATGAGTATCAATAGAAAAGTTGAGACCCGTTAGATAAAACAAACCCCGATACATGTAACTAAAGTATCTATTTTAAGACCTTCGTCATACAAACAATTACATTTGAGGAACCAACAAAGAAACTGCCCCCTGTAATGAAGAACCTTTGTTTTAGACCTTTTTGGCAAAATTTCTATATATATTGACTTCTTGAACCGCCCAGGGTGTAATATTGTTGTTGACAGCCGATTGTTATTACTAACTACTCCAATTCCTCTTTTGGCACGAGCAAATATAGTTACCTTCTTTGGCTTTTCTAATTCTTACCCCTTTTCGGTTCGAACATACCCTGCTATTCACGACTTCTCAACTATAAATTTATTAAAAATATATTTCCTAAATAAGTTGGATAATTTTTTTTCCAATTTTTCGTGTTACAATATATATAGGTAATTTTTGGAAGAAAAAAATGGTGCTACATTGTAATAATTTATTCTTAAAAGGTGGCCATTTTATAGTCAATATCTCAATTATAAATTAATTTGTATGCTTAAAGATTGTGGCATTGTCGGAGCAAATTTACAACACAGTTTTTTTAAGGTTCTGAATAAAATTGGAATTGGCTTACAAAATACGGAAACTTATCATTTTATTAAGAATTAGTTTGATTCAAGAATACAAATAGGTGCATTGGTATTACGCGCAAACCAAGTAGTTAAAATTGTTGGTAATGTCGAGTCCGTCGTATTGAAGATTTCTGATTATCTGAAAATGACAAATATGTTCCATTGTCGTAAACCATAGAAAAGTGGATATCTGACCATACCTTTCGTGAGACAACAAAACCATAAATCAAAGAATACATGTACCACTTCAAAAATTGAAGTGAAGACAAAATTAACGGTACAATCTAACTTCAGAATTGATTCAATGAAGTTTTAGACGGCATATATACATAGTTAACACACTACATGTTGTATATAACTCCTATAATTGTACTCACTTTGTGACTGGAGGAGAGAGACATGAGAAGAGTGGCGTTCTCGGTTAGGATCCCAAACTTTGGTCCCGTCATCAGGATCTTATTCAAGGACCTAATATAGATGGATATAAGAATAAGAATCATCAACCGGGAAAGACTCTAAGACAAAGGCTTTAAAAAAAATTAAATGAATACAATAAGAATAAGCTTATTATTTATTTCTTGCATCTATTTTTCTGTCAATATAAAATGTAAAGATTTTTTCAATACGGGTAAAGCAAAACATAGAAAATACAGAATTCGAAAAAAATAATGAAAAATACAAGAAATGTAGATGCGTACTTAAATGCTGGGTATGTATATATTGTATCATGAACAGGAGGAGATTAATAATATAAATCAACGACGAGTTGAATTTGGGTACAACTAGCAAACATTTTACACAAAGCCTTTTTATATTTGTCACGGTCAATACATGTATATACATCGTAATAAGAGCCATTTCAAAGCAAAATTTGTTAGTTATGAACAATCGTTTATCAATGGATGTTCGCACGCAGAGGACACCATTGTTATTGTTGATAATTAACGAACAGACAAGCGAGCGCCCCTGAGTGTCTGCACCAAACCTCAATAATTCCTAAGACCTCCGGGAAAGAACGCGGGGTCCCTGACTCCAACATTGTTGGACGCGAACTTCGGACTTTTTGTGGGCCACGCGAATCAGATTTATAAAATGATACAATCACAATTGTTTGATAATTTATGATCCTAAAATTTATTGCCGTGATGATTAAAATCGGTCCAGCACAAAAAAAACCCTGATACGTAAATAAAGTTCTTTAAATCCTGTTGTTTAGTGCAATCGTGTTACGATTGGACAATTGTTAACATGCACATAGAATTTTTTTTTTTTTTTAGAATGAATGAAATAATTTTTTATGAATAACGTCTTAGTAAGTTTCATATTTATTTTGTTCTGTTTATTTTGACAAGCTTGATAAAATAAAGATTGAAATAAAATACATTTTGCATCTATTACATGAAACATCCAATTTGAGGATTCAAAATGAAGGATATATCAATTTTGTGTAAATTTCTTAGTTCTGATTATTAAAATTTTGATGTGGTTGGTAAAATTTAAATTGAATCACATATAAATTAAGATTGTAATATAACATTGTAAGTTCTATTATAAACACGGTTTTTAAGGATTTGAAATGGTTTGGATCCAACAGTACAGTATTCATGAGAGAGAGAGAGAGAGAGAGAGAGAGAGAGAGAGAGAGAGAGAGAGAGAGAGAGAGAATTGATTGTCAAGAATAAATTAGTATTAAGTTTTTTGATATTCTTAGTATATCATTAATGGGTGTGTCAATATCAAAAATATGAAATTTCGATTTTCAATCTTTTACGCAAGCGATTATTTTGGTTTTCAATCTAAACAAATTCAAAGTCAACGAGAACTGTTTGTAGTATGACAAAGAAAGCCATTAGAGTATCCCATAATGTATTGTGGAAATACAAATTCCTATCTTCGCTGATACTCTAACATTCTTTTTAAAAATATCGATTCCAAGCGATCTAAAGAGATCGATTTTTTTTTAGCAGAACTTTAGTCAAGGATGTAACGTACAGTATCAAGAAAGATTCACAAACATTGAGTTTTTTTTTTTAAACTGATAACTACAATACACCGAGTTTGTTCTCACGACTTCTCCCTTCTCAGACAATACTATTTGAATATTTATAAACAAGGCATTCTAAAAATATTTTTATATAAAGTCTATTTTAAATAAAAGCTAACGAAGGCTTGCTTTTATGTCGATTTCATGAAGCTAAAGAAAAAAAAAGAATTTTTTTTCCCTAACAATCTTGAAAAAAGCCAGCACTTACCATGAATGGACTCGGGATACCAAAAATATTAAAAAGTATGCCCTCCATATAAGCGAATGCTGGGTCATTTTGTGTTCACATAAGTATAAAAAATGATCCTTAGATGTAAACCCAAGTTAACATCTTCATTTTCGTTTAAAACCACAAAGCTGAGATCAAAACCCTTTGGTGTTAAGAATAAAATCTGCTGTTAATTACAATGGGGCTGACTTTAAATTGATTGTTAAACATTTCTTTTTAAAAAGAGGTGTTCGGAGCTCACGGCCTGAGGAACCGATAAGGAATTTTGGTTAATAAATGTCTGTCACTCGGTGCAGAACAGAGGGATTCGCCAGGATCATTGTCAATGGTGGGGCTATCAACTACCAAAATCAACCCGTCTCAATGCAAGTACAAAATAGACGTGTAACCCAAGCCATTTTATGAATTGAATTTCTCGCTGGTGCTCTATGCTGGTTCCCGCGGTGGTAATGATAGGGTTGGTAGGGATGAAATTGACGGCGCGTCTTTCAGATGTAATTTTCCGGAAGTAACTAACGAGTTGACGCATGATTCTTCTGCTAATTGGATAGCCTTGCTTTGTATGCTTGGAAACAAATAAAGGGTGTCAAAACCAAACAAGATTCTGGAATCCAACACAAAGGAATGATCGTTGACCTCTGAAATTTGTATGTTTTGCCGCGAGAAAAAAAAAATTAATCCAGTTTATGAGGGGTAGCTCAATGTCATTTGGCGTGAAGAACTTTAACATTTTACCAACTGTTGAGGTAAAATGTAAACTGCCAAAATACTGTTAATTCAATTGCCACCTCCCAGTAGAATTAGAAGAAAGTTTCGAAGATTTACATGCTCTCGAGAGGTGCGTAATCTTAAAAAGTAAAATGTAAAATGTTATTACAAGGTATGGTAAAATGGTTGCGTACATTGACCATATACATTTGTTTTATTTGAGAGCCAACATTTTTTAGAACTGAAACCCCGGTCCCCCGTAACACCCAGTACATGTAATTGTACCCAGGGATTAATCGGTTATTCCGTACGCGTGTTGTCGCCTTTGGTCAGATTAACTCGAGGATTGTTGACTTGGTTTGTAATTGGATATTAACACTCTCAAAGTGTAAGAAGATTGTCATGAATTAAAACCAAATCGAAATTTAACAAAGAATTAAATATAGACATACATACAAGACTGTACAATTCGTGTTGGCGAAGAAGAGACAACGCACAATGTATATACCTGCCCGCTAGCCGCTTTTGGCACTATGATATACAACTATCGGCAAAAAGTTAAAAATGTGGGACTAAGTCCAAATCAAATGCCCGTAAATTAAGTGAAAATACCCGTTACAAGGTATAAGAATTGTGGATATAAATCTACTATTTGAGTTTTTATTTCACTGCAAAAATAGAAAGGGCCATTGTATATGCACGCGTTGCATTCGTGTTATTCTTAAATTAAAAATATATACATGTATATATTTATTGCGTTATTCAGCCCCCCTTTTCAAATTAAGCTGGGACAACGCTAACTGGACAATAGTAGCAGAAAACTGTGGAAAACTTTAAAACCTTCAAATATACTCCAAAAATTACTTTTCAGGGGCAATAACTTCGTAAATTTGAATCAAATAAAAACAGGAACTGAACCTCATGCAGAATATTGTTTGCAAATTTACAGTGTTTTCCATAAAAATAGCTTTAACCCCCCCCCCCCCAAATCAATACAAACCGCAAAAACAAACACTCAAAAACAAATCCCCAAAATTTTTTTAACACTGTCGGTGATATAGTAAAGGATTCATCAAAGTTGTAATTATGAAATTGTTTGTACCATTTTCTTTTATACCAAGTTTACATTATATGGCATCAAGTCTATTGTAGTCCCATAAAGAGATGTAGAATAAATCTTAAGGAGACAGCAACAAACTATCATAATTTGATAAGCTATTGATATAAAAATTCATTAAGTTTTGTAATTCATATGAAAAAAAATTAAAAAACCATATTTAGTGGTTTAATGTGGTTTTAATATTCTATCATGTATTTAATATTGCAGAACATGAATATGAATCTAGACCGGAATGCTTTTAGATTTCAATTTGACAGCAATGTTTAAGTCAGCTCATTTACATGTAAAACCAATATGCATTTTTTAAGGATACATATAGAGATATCAAATAAAAATTAAGATTATAATGTTCATAAAAAAACCAGTACTGAAAGAAAACTTTTAAATAGGCAGGTAAAATTAAATATTGACTTCACATAATGCATCAAGGAAAACATTGAAGAGAACAAAATTAACAAACCCATGTAACAAAATGTTTAAAGCAAAGTAATTAAATTAAAAGGTATCCCTTAGTGACAAGCCCAATGACTAGAGATTTATCACAAAGCTGTATAAAATGCTCATCATATTAATGCCAAAAATGAAGTCAGACTTACAAGGTAATCATAGTCAGAATCATAATAATATTTTACTTTGAAAATACTTTTCTACCTAAAAATTAACTTAACATCGAATTCTCATAAACATTTTTTCTGCAATTTTCTTCTGCACAACCTAAGATTCACTAAATGGTTTTGATTTATTGGAAATATTTTTAAAAGGAAATGCATTTTTTTAACTCAAATATTTACTAGTAATACATTGATATATGGACGGCAAATTAAGACTTATTTTATGTAAAAACTTTATATAACAGGTACATTTATGTATCAATACACAAATATGGGGAAAAAACCAAGTGCATTAATATATAGGCTTAGATTTACTTACATATCTAGGAATATACATTTTATTGGGACTTTATAATTCATGCCTTTTTTTCCAGGTTTTCACACTTGTTATAATACACAACATTAAAAGGTTAAAAATATGGTCTTCAAAACATGATTCAAGGACTAATGACAATAAATATACCATTGATAAATCTTAAATGAAAATATGATGAATGTCGAAGAAACATATACAAATTAATGCTACAATGAAATGAATTGTGTTAAAAGGGAATGCAGGGGAAAGATATACGGCTGTTTTAATCTGATGAAATATGTGAATAGATTATTGGTGGAAGAAAAATGTTATAGCTGAGAGGAAAAAAACCATGAACAAAACAATGCATAACAACAGAAATGGGACAGTTATGGCACGGAAATGTTGAACATGAAAGATAACTCTGTTAAGAACGACAATGATACACAATGGTGGTTAATACAAGATGTTAACTGCATGACGGTTATTGGCATACCGATGTATATATTTACTATCAAAAATGAGGTAAACATTGTAAATATCAAGAACGATTGCAAGACATTCAGGGTTTTTTATAACAATTCACACATTTTTTTGTTAGTAGTTTAATAATATGTTAATTTTTTTTAAATTAAAGGAAATTGTTAAACTATTTATAATTACACTAACACTCATTTAATAGGGGTTTAACACAACAGAGAAAAAACCCCCCATACAATGTGTTAATTGAAGAACAATATCATACATTGAGGAAGACATGAATTGCACATATACAATTGCTTACAGGTGATCTACACTTAAAAGGTAAAACAAGTATGAAATTAAAAAATTCACAATATTTCACAATCATCCTAACAGAGTAAAAATGACCCATCTATTGCAGATTTATGGCAAAAATAAAACAAAAAGGTATTGACAACTACTTTCTAAGTAACAATCAAAATCTCAAAAAAAAAAATTGTATGATGAATAATTTTAAGAAATATTTATAAAACATTTTGGGTAAATATAGAATCTTTAGAAAGAATCTTTAGGAAGACAGACTTCTAAGGGCATCCAAACAGGCAAGGTAAGATAAGGTATACTGATCCTGAAAGATGAAATATAAAAATTATCAAAAAGCACTGCTACATATTGTATATAAATTCTTATCAAATATTCATAATTTGGCTAAGTTGTGATATTTCATTTAAACTGAGTAAAAACATAATAGACATCAAAATAATTTTTCAGATATACATCAAACAAATTGGCATGAGACTTACCTTGACCTGTATCATGCCATATCTTTGTTTGCGTAGTTCTGATACAATTTCGAAAATATCACACTGAATAAAAAGAAAGAAAAATACAATGGAAATCATATCAGACAAAGTCATTCTTATAGAGAAATCACAAACTATATTTCTCAGTTTACTCAACCAACAGTACCGTATTTGTAAGTGATATTTATTAATATTATCAAACTGACAATTTTCTGTGTAAAATTGTTTATGGTAACTACAGTATACAGAGTTTGTTATGTACACGTACCCTTCCTTTTCTCTCTATCTGAGCCAGGGCCAGGTCTATGGTGATCAGGGCACCTGTTCTACCTATCCCAGCACTACAGTGAACCAGAATGGGCCCTGTTGTGTGGTGGGCATGGATCAACTGTAAATACTGTAAACAGATCAATGGATCAACTGTAAATACTGTAAAAGATCAATGGATTAACTGTAAATCTGTAAACAGATCAATGAATCAACTGTAAATACTGGTACAGGTACTGTAAATTGATTAACAGTAAATCCTGTAAACATATCATGGTAATTTTGTTTAATAATAATATTGCCATTTTCAAACTGCAAACATAAACACTGCTCCAGAATAAAGCATGCTGGATAAAGAGACTGAAGAGATTTCTGTTATCTTTTGCAAGGAATCTTAAAATTTTTGCATATACGTGTGCATGTAACTCCAGATGGTTGCAAACTGAACATATATGTGATGGTACTAATGCATTGTAAATTTAAACATACAAATATTAAATAAAAATTTCATGGCACTTATTTTTTACATCAGTAAGTCAGTTTGTACACCTAGAAATGAGGCCTACCTGAAGGAGAGGTAGTGTGTTGGGTGCTGTCTGATCGGGCCAGTCAGTGAACATAAAATGGTACACCAGACGACCCGTCCCCATAGGCCTGTTCTCTATCATTATTTCTCGGATTTCAAAATGCTCCAGGGACTGCACTCTAAGCAAGCTCAGTTTGTACAACCTGAAATTTAAGAAAAACATTAGTGCAATTTTTTTTTTTTTTTTTTTTACAATAAATGACATTCAGTATAAACCTTCAGTATTAAAATCTTCAAAATTTACTTTTTAATTGCACTAAATGTGCTAAAAATAGCCTATTTAAGAGTTTGGCCAGTTTTCAAAATCTGTACCTACCACTTACAAACACAGTGGAGTTTCCATATGTGTACTTATACCCCTCACACACAGACAGTAGAGTTCAACATGTTTACCTACCTTTCACACACTGACAGTGGAGTGTCCACATGTGTACTTATGCCCCTCACACACAGACAGTAGAGTTCAACATGTGTACTTACCCCTCACACACAGACAGCGGAGTTTCCACAGAGTCTGGCCAGTACTGGTGACACTTGACCTTCCCGTTCTCCATATCCAGAGTCAACATGGCAATCACCGAGACATTCTGTTCCCAGATCATCTGCCAGAAATCATGTGATGTATCAGGAAGGGGGCCTTGTGCTGCAATGTAATGGGCCTCCATCTCCCCGACATTCATCAAGATGTGACTGGCATTGATATAGTTATGTTTTCCTGTCAGTTCTACTCGGTTGAAGTCATCTGCAAAATGTGTTTTTAAACACTCAATAAAACAAGAGATGTTTGTGAAACACTTATGCCCCCCTCCCTTGGAAACATCCATGAAGAAAATGAAAGGAAACTGCAAATAATTGGAATTTTTAAAGGTCCAAGGGGCATAACTCTATCAAAAATTGCTTGATCTGATCCAAAAATCAAACTTGACCTAGATATTAATATGATAAATCTGTATAATGAATTTCATTTCAATATGTGCAACCTCTGCAAAGAAAATGAATGGAAACTAAAAATAATTGAAATTTTTCCAAGTCCAAGGATCATAACTCTGTCAAAAATTGCTCGATCTGACCCAAAATCGAACTTGACCTAGATATTAATAGGATAAATCTGTATACTAAATTTCATTTCAATATGTGCAACCTCTGTAAAAAAAATGAACGGAAACTGTTGTTGGACCGACCAACCCAGCGACCAAATGACCGACAGAGAGACAGCAGCAAAGCAATACCGGTATGCCCTCCCTTCTTCGAAGGGAGACATAATTATGAGCCTAATAATCTAGGATACAATGTTTATGTAAAAGTCATTTCTAAAGAATTTTGTTTTTAAACCTCAAGTTTTAATCATAACAATCACTTACAAGGCAGAATATTTCTGAATCTGTTTAGTGGCTTATTTTCTGGAAGTTTGGCTATTGCACATTCATCAGTGGATTTCACCTGTCTTAGTTCCTGTTTCATAAGGAAAATAGAAATTTACCTCATTAAAATCAGAAACACACACACAAAGGGAAAACAAAAATGAAAATTAAATGAAGGAAATGGATTGGGTTTTAAATTACTACTATGTAAAGAAGCATCTACTGTCTTTGTCCAAATACAGCAACAAATGCTTTTAACAAATTCACTCTTACAATGAAGTCAGATTCATTCTTCTAATCTTAAATTGCATTAAAAGTTAAACTTACCTGTTATACTAAACAATGGTTATAATGAATCAAAACTGCTTGCCCCTGACGCGTAGCTATTACCATGTATAACTGTATGTAAACCTTTCCCTGGCTTTAACTAACCTTGTACTCCTCTTGGTGGTTTTTCTGATCCAGAGCATGCTGTAGTTTGCTGATCAAAGCCGGCACTCGACCTCTGACCTCCTCAGCAACCACAATCAATGGCAGACTGTCCAGCCAGTGTGGGGTGAGGACCTCTGGGACCTCCACCTCCAGCTTCCTCTGTATGGTGTCAATAGTAAAGGTCTGGTTACTCACGCTGCCCTTCAACAGTGCCTTCAGGCCCTCTTGGAGTTCCTCTGTTCCTTCCGTTTCATATTCTGACACATCATTGTTTTCATCGGACAAGGCATACTCTGTCGTTTTGTAAGAAACCCCTGGGGTCTTCATAACTCCCTCATTCAAAGCTCGCTCACTCAGATCCAAGGACCCCGAGGACAGAAGCAGCTTCTCAGCCTCATTGACCAGTGCATCCATATCGTCGTCCTCAGAGTCGTATACATCATCCTTCATGCTGGCCGTCAGCTGATCAGCATGGCCTCTGTCCTCATCATCATGGTCTCTGTCCTCATCATAATGGTCTCTGTCCTCATCAAAATAGTCATAGTCTTCTTCCTCTTCGTCGTCTGAAGAGTTGACCATGACAGGTGGGGTCATTGTCTCAAGCTGTCTGGCTGTATATCTGCAATTGGAGTGACATAGGTATCTCTAACAGTAAAACTTCAGAAAAAAAAGGAAGAATCTACATGTACCTGTAGATTTGGATGAATATCAAATTCAACTGCAGAACATACAGCATCAGAAGATTCACAAGAAAAGCCTAAGGTCTGTAGAAACCAAGGAAAACACAATCTGTTTTGGAGCATATTAAAAGTTCTGCAGGATTTTAAAATCTAGCCTAACACATTTTCTAAATAAGAACTTTTCTATGAAACTGTGTTACAGCCAATACATGTGCCACTGATACATGTAAACGTACTAACTGTCAACAGTAAGTGGTTATTTACAGACCTTGACACGGTGAGGGTCACTCGGTCTGGGGAAGCCTTTATCAGCTGGGCAGCTTTGGTGTGGTTTAATCCAACAGTTGATTCTCCATTTATCTATCAAATAAAAACTGTAATTGAACACAGACTTAAAGCAATCATAAATTTTCTTTGTCAATAATTCCAGCATTATAGTCATATCACTCCTGGATTCCCATTCTGCAATATCTGTATGGTTCTACAATACCCATACAACTGTGAATATACCTGTATATTTTGGTATATACTGGGTACCTGTATATTTTTGTATATACCTGTACTATTCTGTCCATGACCCTGAGTCGCCCGTCCTGTGCAGCCTGACTGTTGGGTCGGATGGACCGGACAAACACCCCTGTCTGGTGGTCCTTCTCTGCAGTGACCAGGCTGAATCCTAGCCCCCCAGGACAGGTGCGGTCCAACTCCAGGTGTATCATGTCAGGCTGAAACACAGTTATACACTGTAACCTTAAAGGACAATCTTGGCATCAGCAAAATCTGCCCTTGTTTATGATTTAACTTTTACTTTTTAAGAAAGAATATTTTATTCTGCATGTATATCATTGCAAGTACAATATTCATGTTTGTTATACCTCTGTGAATATTTTCTATCTAAAATTACAACGAATAAACATGCTATTCTATCTAACCATAAAATAGTTTCCGTGCTACCTGCCCATGGTGAATAGTTTTCAAAACTATTCACCTGCCACATTCGATTTTTCTTATTTTTAATTTCAGAAAACCTCTGGTGTAATCCAAGTCGCTTAGTTAAATTCAAAGTCTGATAACTCAAATTTGTTTACCATCAAGAAAATATGAATTGCCAACAAATAAAGTTTTCTTTGGTATAATAAAATACCTATTTACTGACTTTTCAGAAAATAACAAGCTTTGCCTCATGAACTAGTTGCTGTCTTGGGGGACAATAAACTTGCTATCGTCCTCATAGCCAGTAAATAGGTATATAATCTATGATTTCCTTTTCCTTTCCTACTTTATGCCTGACCCACAGAATGTACATGTAGACAAAATAGAAAAGAAACTTGTATAGCCACTCTAAATAGCAAAATGAGAATCATCAAGTACCAACTCAGCCACACTTTCACTCACCTGCGTGACACTGGTGAGGTCAGCTGTGGATGCCATGGAGTCTGGTTCATACCCGCTGTTCATGGTCTCACCTCCATCCTCTACCTCCTCCTCAGAATCCTCCTGTCTAATTGGTTCAGGCTTCTCTACCTGTGGATGGGCCGACACTGGAGCAGTGGCTTGAGGTGGTCGATAGACTCGGATTCTGACTTGACCTTTGGCATTCCTCAAATGTCCAACTGCATCTGTGTGGTTAAGTTTTGTGAGGTCTAAGCCATTCACCTGTTACATAAAATATGATGATGCACTTATCATAAATATCATGAATACAAAATGCCCATTCCTGGTTCCATCTGTCTAAAGTTTCTGGAAACATTTTACCACATCCATGATCATTATATAAAACAGTTACATCTTTTTCCAACTGCTTTTTACTTCAACAATTTAAATATATTAAGATACATATTCTGATTAAAACTAGTCCATGTACAGATTAGAATATGACAGGCAGAAGTAGGTCCTCATTGAAAACAGCCACACAAACTAAAGTCAGAATATGGTTATTTACCTTTATAAGTATACCATGTTATTTTGCCTTCAGTAATGGGTAAACTGGGCATTTTACTCCAATTGTAATGGGCAATTTTGATATATTACCTTAAGTAGTCGGTCCCCTGTCTGGAGTCTGCCGTCGGAGAGGGCTGGGTCTGCCACGACATCCCTGATGTAGCAGCCCCCTTTGCTGACACCTCCATACACAGAGAATCCAAGCCCTGTCTTCTCGTCCTTCAACAGCTCCACCTCTATCTCCTATCATCACACACAGAAGGAGAAAACTAGTTTCACTTTCTTATTCATTTTGTTTTTTTGTTTTACATCATTTCAATTGTTTTTAATAAATCATACCATTAACAATGTCTCTCAGAGCCCAGTAAATAGATATGAACTTGACCCCTATCCCACTAGATTGCCTATAATGCATGAATTAACATCTACATATCCCTTAGTTGCTTCTATAAATCATACAAGTTTGATTTACATAAAAGCAATTGATGTATAATGTATGATGAATCCAAGTTGCTCTTGTATCAGGTAGATAACTCATGTACCAGTCAACTAAATAAGCATTGATTTCTAAGCATACTTAGGGAAGTATCAATCAAAACAAACATACCCCTGGTAGAAGTTCTTCATCTTCAGAGTCATCATCATTACTCCCTGAACTCCCTTCATCAAATGTCTCGGTCTGGTTTAAACAATCCATGTTAACAACTATATTTAGCGGTGGGGAATCCCTTCGCACTGAAGCATCAGCCATTGGGGAACCCCTTGGTGCAGTAGGGGAACTTCTGTATTGCTCGGTGTCCCCTAGACTCAAGTCCTCTTCGTCTGATGGAAGCTCCGAGGACTGCAGTGAGTTGGTGCCTGTTCCTAGATGTTTGTTGTTTTTGGACAATATGACATCCAGGCCACTCTCTGAAGCAGTGGATTGTAGACCTTCAGCAGTATTTAGTGTTCTTTTCAGTGGAGACCTGAATTCCATTGAAAAGCAAACCCAACATGACATATAACATCAAACATCATGAGGTACCTGTTACAACTGCATCAAAATACAAGTAAATCAATTTCTAAGGCTGCACAAAAAATTAACTAGAACTGTCCAAGAAAGTCTAATGTTCCCCATCAGGCCTCCTCTACCAAACTGATGATGCAACACTGATGCTATTGAAATATCCTCAGAACAGGATCATGACAAACAACAGGTCATGAGACACATTTGTGAAAAGTATGGGCATCTGATGTTTTTCTTTTAAGAGTTGTGGACCTGACCAGAAAGTAGAGCTGACAGAGGGAGAGAAAAGTAGGCATTTTGGGTTTCAATGATTCCCTCTCATTAACTTAGATTGTAAATATATTTTCAGACTAATCCACACACACACACACACACACACGAAAATTTTGTTTTCAAGAGGTTAAAAAACATATCCTACCTGACAATAGAATCTGTTGATGATTCGCTAGCATCTGATTGGCTACTAGAAGACCTTGACTTCTTTGTGCCCTCAGCAAGGTCAATCAGCTGACCTTTACCCTCTGCCTCATACACCTCCTCTGAACTCTCTTGGGTCGAGTTAAAGGTCGAGTTGAACTCATCACTGTAAACAGATCTGGGACTGATTGCTGTTCGTAGATTTTCAAAGTCTCCCCAGCGCCCCAAACCAGGATTTTGCTGGAGTGGTAGGGGGCTGTTCTGTAGTGAGATGGAAGGGGGAGGGGTTCTGGGGAGTGGAGGTGGAGGGCTGGTTGGGGGAGGGACAAACTGGAAGAAAATGTGCATTTTATCATTACAGGTATTCGTTATTTTCTGTGTTAGCATCACAATATATATTAATCATATTTATACTCACTTTACAGAGAGAGATTAGCATAGGAAAAGGACAAAATTTATAAAATGTGCATTATATTCAAATTTCTATTATTATATCATTAAAGGTTAACAGTTACATTTTTGTGCGAAGTGCACGACCTGGAAACAAAACAGTATCTATTTTCATTATACATGTAGTTCTCTCACTTTCAGTTTCTAATGAAAACCAATAAAATATCAAGAATGTGACCTTACCAAGTTCTGAGGATTTGGATCTGCCCCAGGGGAAGCAAATCCTGAGGGTGGGGTGATGACTCCTTGGTCAGGGAGGGTGTCCCGGTAGAGAATGGGTTCATCTTCGGACTCGGTCTCTGAGGGGGTTCCTGTGTCGTCTAGACGTGCGGCTGCTCGACGCTCCATCCATTCTTCACTGCTCTGTAACAATACAGGAAAGGAAAATGCTGCATTATTTGAACTTATATAGTAAATACCTAGAGTATTTAACAACATAAACATTTTTACATCCTTTTCTACTTGTTTTTCAATAACACTTTTCTTGGGTGCATTCAAAAATTTAATCCATAATAAAAAAAAGAATAAAAGAGTAAGAATATAAAAGAACAAATTCATACTCTTTATCACGATCTTCTACAATATATGAAATAATCAAATAAACCTTAGTATCTGCCTTAATTACTGTTTATTTGTCAATATAAGATGATTTTTCTTAAAAACCAAAACAACAGGTTTAACATTTAAATCCAATACTTTAACCCTATTTGATATGTCATTCTGAAAAGATAAAATTTGTCATAACTATAAACGACAATACAGTATATTTCGGCACAACATCCCATAATCATGATATTTGACAATCTTTAAAATTGTTAAAGCCATAATTAAGGCAAATACCCTGTGATAAGAATTAATCCTACTACTGAATTATGGCACACCAGTACTCACAGATCTTGGTAGGGGAGCTAACTGATGGTGACTGGGACGACACATCAGTAATTTAACATTGGAAACAACCGAGTGTAAAAGTGAGACAACCTCCTGAAAGAAGGATCCATTTCCCATGCAGGTTATGTCAGAACTGAATAGTGCTAAGTACGTTTAAAAAAGCTTGTAAATAACAGAGAGATATGGACAGATATAGTGGGCGAGAGATTCTGACAAAAGGGAGTGCTGTACACATGGAAAATTACAGGTAACGCAAGGAAATGTTGATAAAACTATTTCTTCCATGAGCCGAATGAATCTTTATGCTTATTGAAAATAATCATTTTCGTGATTATATTACATACATAATACACAAATTGATGAGAAATTGTGGAAGGAAATCAATTTGAAATAATCTGTCTGTATCTCAATGAAATCAAAACATAACCATGCCATCTATCAAAATTAGGTTTTATATATTAATTGAAAATAAAAGTCCATTCCAATTTGAAAATGAAATTTAAAACTAAATCTTTTAGAATGTAAATAGATAAAGGATAAGCTATATCATGCATAGTGATCATGATAAATATATTATTCCCAGTACATTTATAAGCAAAAGCAAGACAGGAGTAGTCTTCTGTTTACCATATTTTAATACATAAAGTTATATTCTGGCATGCCCAACTTCTTCATAAATGTTTTAAATGCCTATTTACCATACCTCTGTACATGATATTATTAATACTATATAGATAATGATGAAATTGTAGGAAAGTCCTCATTCATTAAGGGCATTCAATTTTCATGAAGAAGTTATTTTACCCCCTGACCAATCACACAACTTACAGCATGTGTGCGACCTTTGACCGGGACTCCGTTGACCTCTAGTAAGACATCATCTCTCTGGATCTGCTGGCTGGATTTGGCGGGTCCCAGGGGGAAGACTTTCTTGATGCGGACCACTCCCTGGGTCTGGTCATCAGTGTCTACATCAACTCCTCCATACACACTGAACCCAAGACCAGATGGTCCCTTGTTCAAGTCCACCATGAATGTGTTTCCTTTAAAAAAATTCAGTAAAACAATCAGTTAACATAGAATTGTCTTGTCAAATCAGCAATTCTTCATATGGTGATACTTAATAATTCAAAGCAGAAGCAATCTTTTGAAATCTAAGCACCAAAAGCATTCCAATACACTTTATCATTAACAGGTTACGTTGCAAAGAGATTCATAAGGACTGCTTTAAATAAGAACTAGCCACAAAGTCACATATCTTTTCAGTCTTATGTTTTTCAACTCCTGAAATTGACATGGAAACTTTCATTCCAAATTGCATGTACATGTATTTAAATCTCTAAGGTAATTTATATCTACATTGTACCTTTGTCAACAAATGGATAGTAAATGTTTCCATCATTAGAGGGAATGCTTCCTTCTGAGGTGTCTGTTAGTTCTGAGGCCTCCCTCTGCAGGCCTCCCACTTGTTGCTTTTGATCCTCCTCTCCACTGCATTCCAGGGATTCTGGGACTGAATTTTCCACCAATGGTGTCTTGGTCACCTCTTTTTGGTCTCTGTTTTCACTGCTTTGGTTTCCTGACACATTGCTGTTGACAGAGGTACTGCTTTCAGTCTTATCTGATTCTGTGAAACTATCATAACTGTTCTGAACATGAACAGCAGTACTTCCTGCCTTTGATGATATTGTTTTACTTTCACTTTCACTTTTCTCCATCAAATCTAGATCACGGTTTTTCTGCTGCTTTTCTCCATGTGTGAATATTTGCATAATGGGAGGAGTTCTGTTTGGATTCTGTCTGGATTCTACAGATCCAGTTGAGGAGTTGCTGGACCTCACAGAACTCCTGGAGGAAATGGAACAAGCACCTCGTTCAACAGAGAATATACAGACATCTGGAGCATTCTGAATGATTTCCACAGCCTGCTTGTGAGTGACATTTTGCATGGGTATTTCCCCAACAGCCAGAATTCTGTCCCCTTGAAAGATTTGGCCAAACATTAATTTTTTCCTCTACATGTATCAGCATTTCCACTTAAAAAATGAATTTCCAAGATTTTGTTCTTTCTGATGAATCTAATTTATTTACCTGGTTGTATAATCCCTGGACCAGTGAGGGCTGCAGCTGCACTGTGAGGAATAATGGATTTGACATAAATTCCTCCAAACTTCACAGATGTGTTTTTACCTCCCTACAAATAAAATCATGTATGACATCAAGACTATTATTGATTATCCCAATACTTTAAGTTGTAACAGTAACATTCACTTCTATCCCCCTTTCTAGATTATGCGGTTCTCACACAATCACTCAACGTTTTTACTTGTATTTTCTTCTAAATTCTACAATAATCAGTACTTGTACAATATCTTTTAATTGAATTGTGCTTTTTGATATGTAAATTTTCTAAATGGAAAGAAAAAATGATACATATTCAAGACTTTAAGTTGGTTTTAATTGGATCAAATCACACATCATGTAAACATTTCAAATGACTTTTTTCCTAATTTTATACAGCTCTCTAAGGCCATGTCCACATATATCTTACCCTCACACATGGGTTAAAGTACAAGTGGCTTAGATCTTTGCTATTCAACAATGGGAATACATTTATCTACATTTTTTTCATCTGATATATTGGTTAATAAGCCTAGCTAGTCTACAGAGTGATCTATACATGTGCAACATTAACCAAACTTACAGTGACATTGAGACCAAACTCGCCACCTTTCTTATCCAGTGTCACCTCAAACATTTCCCCTGGTAAAATCTCTTGTTTACTGCCACTGAAGAAAAGATGCCAACATTAATTCATCTCAAGCATAACTTCAACTCAAGGACTCATCAAAGGCAACTTCAATTAACATATGCAGTCAGAACAATTCCAGAATTTTATTTTGAGGATCACATGTATTTCAGTTGTTTACCTTGCTGCAACCTCCATTTTTTGCCATTCATTTAGTTCTGTCGCTTGTAACATTTTCTGTGGGTCTGCTTTATCCAGTCCCCTCCCCTCTGTTATAGCTTGGATCCCCTCCTCTAAGTCTGAATCCACCTCTGATTCTACATCATTCTCTGTGTCATCAGGGTCTCTTACTGGAACACAAATGTAAAAAAAAATAACCCAAATTTCATTCAAGTATTACTAAGCATCCACTGATTTATCTAGCATCTCATTTATTGTATATCAAATAATGCAAATGCTATGATGTACTTGAATTGTATAATGTAAATTTTTATCCACATATTTGTGCTTCACAAAACTTGCAAAAATGGTTACAAATGTTACCTATGTTGTTTGCGTCTGTCATTTTAAAAAGCTTCTATTTGCAAACAATACCAGATGTCATTTTTGCATACTGTGTTTGAAAGTGATCGCAAAAAAACAAAAATTAGATAATCACAAAAATAACTGGATATACAGTAAACGATACACACCTGCAGGAATGGGTTGACTGTCCTGGGGTAAGTCAGTTACAGGAAAAATTTCACTTTCTATGGATTCAATTTGTGACATGGTTGACACATCAGCAACAGATGGGTCATCTCTTACATGATCAAATGGAATGTTGTCTACATTAAAATGGTCTGAATTGTCCTGACTATTATGGTCCCCATCTGATATCTGACCATAGATCTCAACATCAGATGGGCTAGCATTGGAAGCTCTTAATTTGGCTATGGCATCTCTAAAGTCGACCTTGCGTTTGATGGATTTTGGCACTCGCACTTGCGACACGAGCAGTCTGACTGTGTCTCCTGAGTACCTTATCATCTTTACTGCTTCATGGTGCTGGACTCCCTCAAGATTCTGCCCGTTGATCGCAATCAACTGATCGCCCGGCTTAATGTGACCGTCGCGAAAGGCAGGACCTCCTGGGGCAACAGCTTTAACAAACACCCCCAGGTCCAGCTTGTTGGAGCATTCTCCACCCACTATAGTGATGCCAAAGCCAACACCAGGTTCCTTCTTCAGAACGATCTCGCAAACATTTCGCTCAGATTGTTCCGGAGAAAGAAGCTCGTCATTAAATCTTTTTTGAAGTGTGGCTGAAATAACAAATTTTTGAAACATTATACAATTTGATTGCTAATTTGTACAAATAAATATTTGATAATGATTAATAGTTTGATCAAAATCAATCATTTTTCCATGCAATCTTTTCACTCAGATAAATCAGTCTCTAAGCTACTACCCTATATCCTCACAGGGTCAAAATCAATTAGAATTTCAAATCAATTGAATTTGAATTGCAGTCTGAATAATTTAATGGACAGTGAGCTGATTTTCACAGCTAATAGTTCATACAGAATTTTCTGTTTTTCATAAAACAGAATGATTCAAATAGATACATCTTTACCGAAACTCAAAATTGATCAATATTGAATGAATCATGACTACGGTACATACTGTTAACAGTTTCGTTGGGGCCCATATCCCCATCCAAGTTGGTCTGGTCTGCCATCTCTAAAAAAGGGGTAATATCAGATCATAATTTTTTTTTACTGAACAACAATGTATTCAACTCATGCATGCTCATAGTTAGTAAAATGCCCATGTTTAAAATGATTTTGTGGAGAAAAACAGAACATGAGTCTGAATATCATACAATGTACATGTGCACAGTTAATTAGTTTTATGCAAGTTAAAAATATTAAATGTAAATGCATGCTATAGTTCAGGCTTTTAATCATATATGTGTGCATTCAAGAAAAGCATTCTTTCAAAAAACAGAACTTTTCCATTCTTCAGTGAAATAGGGTATATATATATACATGTATATATATATATATGTATATATATATATATATATATATATATATGTATATATATATATGTATATATATATATATATATATATATATATATATATATATATATATATATATATGAATTGATATGTATGTCATGTTTGTTAGTAATGAAACAAGATGCACACACTACCTATAACATATGGAGGTCTGGGCTCCTCTCTCAGCGATTCGCGGAAGATGTCTCCCGTGGACACAGCGTAACGCTCCCGTTTCTTATCCGAGGGGAGCTTATACTTCTGCCGAAGGTCGAGCATGCTGACACTGGCCTCGGCTTTATAGGGCGGGGGTCTGACAAGAAACACCATGCAGCATACAGACATGAACATGCACATGGAACTTTTATGTAGAAAGAATGGACTCATTCCTAGCCTGACGGAGCTCACAAAACAGGCTTGACAAAACCCATGATAATGTTCATGTACAATGTAATAGCAAGACAATATCACAAACATGATGCAGGTACATAAAAGAGTCATGCAAATGCCATAATTAGTTTAACTGCAATCAACACACTATTTGTTCGAATTTTCAGTTGCTAAATTTTGTATACTGTAAAAGCAGAAAGGATTGGGTACTAAATTTTGTTTTTAATTTTTTAATAACAATTACTTCTTAAAACAATGAAATTAAATCCTCTTGTATCTCAAATCCCTATAAAAATTTCTGCTCCTACAGTACTAGTATCTACATGAAACCATTAAAATAAATATCAAAACATTTCATCAGTTTTAAATCATGCTCATACACAGTGCATATGTAATGTATATATTATTGCTGGTATGTATTTTTGCATTTCATGCAGTTTTATTATATAGATTTATGATTATAATTATTCATTTCAACTTACAGTGCGTATGGTAATGATTTTCCCTCAGCCTTTGGTTTATGTAATCCATTTAAGGCTTCTGATGCCTGAAGATTAATAAAGATCAAATTTCAATATCAATTTTTTTCTGTATCAATGATGTACTTATTGGCCCCTATTTTAACTCAGTTAGGTATGAGAGTCATTCAAAGCTCATTTTGGACCCCCATCACCATCTTAACTCACTGATGCTCCATGTGACTCGCTCGAGCTCTGCTCATCATCCACCATGCTCTCGTCACACATAAACTCAGCCACTGAGTCCAGGGTGAGTTCTGTAAAGATGAGCAATCACATATTTTAAATGAGATTGTTACCGCTCATGTAATACAATGAGGTCAATGGTCCCAGTTTCCTTACCTTGAGGATCAATGTTTGATTCTCTGGACCTCATGCTGAGTTCAAATCTGTGCTGAGCTGTGGAAAACTGCAGCAGATAACGACCCCTGTTTCATGAAAAAAGAATATACACATTAATTTAGAATAATATATGTGTCATATACATGTATCCTACATGCTTAAAGAATTACTACAATCTTTTTCTCCAAAGAATGAAAGACAATTCTTTGAAAACTTCTTTGCATGACCTAAAAATAGACATTAGAAAATGGCTTACTTCCTGTAACTGTTGGTGTAGTAGTTCAGCTTTGGGGGCTTCTCCACTCCATGGTCTGGCTTGCTCTGGATGCTGAATCGCCTCTTGTTGAACGAGACTTTCTTGATACTCTGCCAGGGGTACTGTTGGATGATAAATCTCTTGCCCTGGAGTTCATTCTCAGCCAGTAACAGGGAATGGACATTGATCCCCACCCATATAATGTCTGCTGTGTTGGTCTTACTCTGCCAAGTGAAGACATGAATTCAAACTAAAAATTTATCTATAAGCTACATGTACATGTATGTAAATTTTTTTTTTTAAATACATTAAAAACAAGAGGCCCATGGGCCACATCGCTCACCTGAGCAACAATAGGCATGATAAAATCAGCTTAATGGAGATCGACATAATACAAAATATCTGGACAATGTAGTAATACATGTAGATATTCTTATGTTTATAATCAAGTCCCTTTTTTGACAGGATGATTTTATATTCATATCACATGTTGAGCATCGCGGTTCTCAACAAGATCCTAGACAATTGTTTATACATGGGATATAAACCTACATCAAACTCTGAACCCCTTGTGAGGACCAAGAATCGTCCAGGGGCAAAAGTCTTAACAATTTTAAAGAATCACAAATTGGCAAAATGTTTGCATATAAGTAAAACCATATATATTATAACATTTCAGTTTTTGTGAATTAAAAATGTTTTCCTTTGTAAAATTGGATCCTGAATGTGGCCCCACCCTACTCCTCAAGATTTTTATTTTAACGAATTTCAATCTACACTACCCAAGGTTGCTTTTACTAAAGTTACAGATTTTCTAGACAAATGGTTTTGTAGAAGATTTTTCTCCATATATTCCTATGTCAAAAATTTGTCTCCCTCCCCCTTCCCCATTGTGACCCCATCCTACCCCTGGGGATCATGATTTGAACAAACTTAAATCTACCTAGTCCTTACCTGATGATACTTTTACATAAGTTTCACCTTTCCTAGCTACTTAGTTTTAGAGATTTTAAAGATTTACTCTATATATTCCTATGTAAAAATTCGATCCCCATTGTGACCCCACCCTACCCCCAGGGGTCATGATTTTCACATCTTGATTCTACACTAGCTGAGGGTGCTTCCACATAAGTTTCAGCTTTCCTGGCTGATTAGTTTCTGAAAGGAAGATTTTTAAAGATTTACTCTATAAATTCCTATGTAAAAATTTGACCCCCCCCCCATTGTGGCACCACCCTACACCCGGGGGTCATGCTTTTCAAAACTTTGAATCTACACTAGCTGAGGATGCTTCCACATAAGTTTCAGCTTTCCTGGCTGATTAGTTTCTGAGAAGAAGATTTCTTAAGATTTACTCTATATATTCCTATGTAAAAATTTGATCCCCCCCCATTGTGGCACCACCCTACTCCCAGGGGTCATGATTTGAACAAACTTTGATTCTACACTAGCTGAGGGTGCTTCCACATAAGTTTCAGCTTTCCTGGCTGATTAGTTTCTGGAAGAAGATTTTAAAAGATTTACTCTATATATTCCTATGAAAAAATTCAACCCTTATTGTGGCCCCATCCAACCCCCGGGGGTCATGATTTTCACAACTTTGATTCTACACTAGCTGAGGATGCTTCCACAAAAGTTTCAGCTTTCCTTGCTGATTAGTTTCTGAGAAGAAGATTTTTAAAGATTTACTCTATATATTCCTATGTAAAAATTTGAGCCCTCATTGTGGCACCACCCTACTCCCTGGGGTCATGATTTTCACAACTTTGATTCTTCATTAGCTGAGGATGCTTCCACATAAGTTTCAGCTTTCCTGGCTGATTAGTTTCTGAGAAGAAGATTTTTAAAGATTTACTCTACATATTCCTATGTAAAAATTCAACCCCCCATTGTGGCACCACCCCACCCCCGGGGGTCATGATTTTCACAACTTTGATTCTACACTAGCTGAGGATGCTTCCACATAAGTTTCAGCTTTCCTGGCTGATTAGTTTCTGAGAAGAAGATTTTTAAAGATTTACTCTATATATTCCTATGTAAAAATTTGACCCCCCATTGTGGCACCACCCTACCCCCGGGGATCATGATTTTCACAATTTTGATTCTACACTAGCTGAGGATGCTTCCACAAAAGTTTCAGCTTTCCTTGCTGATTAGTTTCTGAGAAGAAGATTTTTAAAGATTTACTCTATATATTCCTATGTAAAAATTTGAGCCCTCATTGTGGCACCACCCTACTCCCTGGGGTCATGATTTTCACAACTTTGATTCTTCATTAGCTGAGGATGCTTCCACATAAGTTTCAGCTTTCCTTGCTGATTAGTTTCTGAGAAGAAGATTTTTAAAGATTTACTCTATATATTCCTATGTAAAAATTCAACCCCCCATTGTGGCCCCATCCCACCCCCGGGGGTCATGATTTTCACAACTTTGATTCTACACTAGCTGAGGATGCTTCCACATAAGTTTCAGCTTTCCTTGCTGATTAGTTTCTGAGAAGAAGATTTTTAAAGATTTACTCTATATATTCCTATGTAAAAATTTGAGCCCTCATTGTGGCACCACCCTACTCCCTGGGGTCATGATTTTCACAACTTTGATTCTTCATTAGCTGAGGATGCTTCCACATAAGTTTCAGCTTTCCTGGCTGATTAGTTTCTGAGAAGAAGATTTTTAAAGATTTACTCTATATATTCCTATGTAAAAATTCAACCCCCCATTGTGGCAC